>CM060677.1:147849894-148003138 GCA_030686995.1 Artemisia argyi | reverse complement strand
AAGACCTAAAACCCAACAATCTGGATCCATTGATAACTCCACCAAGTGAGTAATATGTTGCAAACCCTCCATTTGGCTACTCTTAGCACCCCCCCCCCCCTCCCGATCCCTTCGAAACCTACTTGAAAGGCCATTAGCAAGTTTTGACAAAAAGTGATCTCCTTGATTCCTTTCAAAGCAAACAATCTAGGATACTCCATTTTTTAACAACCTACCACCCAACCAAGGATCCAACCAAAACATGGTTTTACCACCATCACCCACCTTTTTTTTTTTTTTTTTTTTTTTTTTTTTTTTTTTGAAAAAAGACATAAGATCAACACCATTCTTGTTTTATTGAGTCATACCTTTAACACACTCTAGCCATGTAGATGATTTAACTAGATGGGTGGAATTTTATCTAGGCTCCCATGTAAACCGTGAATAGCCTTTACAACCCGCACCAATAAAGCAACGACCAATATATTGTCAATTTATAATCTATCATGAGCAAAGTGAGATAGCCATAATTTGTAGAAATGTATTAAAAAAACAAAAATAACATAAAGCAACGGCGGACTCATACCCAAGTCTAAATGTCACGTGGTTTATTAAATTAAAACTAACGAAGACTTAACACAAAAGTTTAGGACTGATACGCGGGATTGCGCCCTGGCAACAGGTTTTACCTCTCAAGGGATCTTGAGAAGCTTGCAATCCCCGCCAGGCAGTGTACCTGATCGTTGTAGTATAGTATAGTGACAAGTACCGGAGGATTGATCGTTCAACTCAGGAATAGTGTCGCTAGGATTAAAAAGCCTACTAAACTAGGTCTAGAGGTGAGGGATGATTCTGTGAAAAACTAGAAGGGGGGGTTGAATAGTTTACCGCTTTTTAGATTCTTTTTAACTTGAATATCTTTTACGTTTGCTTAAAGATATAAACACAACGTTATATGTTTGATTCATTGAAAAGCTTTTTATGTAAATATCAATTCTAACTTTACTAGTTTCATACATTGAAAAGCTTTGCTTGTGATAATCTTAACTTGCTTGTTTAGTTATTTGGAAAGCTTTTACTTTTGTTTGAAGATACAAACACATCTTTACTAGTTTAGTTCTTTGAAAAGCTTTATATGTAACTAGCAATTCTAACTAAATAACAACATGTAATAAGCAAAGATAAAGAAAGAAACGATCAAACAACAACACGATTGTTTATCGTGGTTCGGCTACAAGGACTCTTTTTCCTTGCCCTACATCCACGCCCCGAGTTTCCAACTCGAGAGTTATAAGCACTAATCAACAAGCTCCTTTCCCGGTGGAGAAACCTTTACAACGTCGCTTATACTTTTACCGACACAAAGCTAGATGTCGAATTCTTTTACAAGGGTACAACCACTCTCGTTCGTCGCTTACACTTTTACCGACACAAAGCTAGATGTCGAGTTCTTTACCAAGGGTACAACCACTCCCGTTAGTTCTTTTACAAGGGTACAACAACTCCCGACACACTATGTATTTTGAGGCCTAAAATACTAACCGATCACTTCTATACAAGATACACATGAAGTATAAACTACCAAAGTCTATACACAACAAAGCTAACAAGTCTTACAACTTAGAGTTGAAACTTGTAACTTCTTAGATGAATATGTGAACTCCTTTGCTACATAAGAGAATCACACAAGTTAGTAGCTACTGAGTATAATGAGAGAATATGTGTAAAATATTAACTCTAAGTGATGAGGGATTTCTTGCAAGTCCTTTGGTATTTATACCAAAGGAAGTCAGCAGTCTGGCGGACACGGCGGTACCCTCAGAAGGGGTCCGCCCATGTTCCTCCAGGGGTCCGCCAGAACTGTTTAATCAAACTTACAATAAATCACTCCAAAACAAACAATGTCACATCTACTAAATACTAGTCAACATGCATTGCACCAAACATGGAATACTTCCAAAGTGTGTAAGAACTTCATGGATAGTCAAACACATAAACAAGCAATGTCACATCTACTAATTACTAGTCAACATGCATTGTACCAAACATGGAATACTTCCAAAGTGTGTAAGAACTTCATGAATAGTCAAACACATAAACAAGCAATGTCACATCTACTAAATACTAGTCAACATGCATTGTATCAAACATGGAATACTTCCAAAGTGTGTAAGAACTTCATGGATAGTCAAACACATAAACTTACCATAAATGCACATTGATGAGATGTGACACTTTCTTATTAAAGAAATACTTTCTTGTTAAGGAAATAAAAACAATGTTAAGTTTAAAAAGAAATGTAAAGACTAGTTATACAAGACTTAAACTAAAATGATGTTTTACTACAATCTAAAGTTTGTACTTTGTCATTAACAAAACTTAACAAAGATCGTTAAAATATAAATAATGTTTTTAGGCGATATTTGTATTAACAATCTCTCCCTTTTTGTTGATGACAAAACATAAACTTTATTTATAAGCAAAACACTAGTTTTAGTGTTAAGTCTTATAAAGTTAGTATAAAAACTTGTTTTTGCTAAAAAGATGTGATATGCAAAAAATTTTTTTTTGAAACAAGTTTATATATAAATTCTCCCCCTTTTTGTCGAAACAAAAAGAAGAGTAGCGAGGCGGAAGTATGCACTTGCTCCCCCTTGGAAGATACTCCCCCTAATGGAGTGCCAAGAGAGGAGACATGGATTTTGAACCTACAAGAAAAAAGGTTAATTGTCGCACAAGATAAGTCATGAAAGCATTTCATGTCTAGAACACAACTAAGAGTTGTGAGTGGAATAATGCAACACTCATGCTCCCCCTTGAATATTACTCCCTTAAATGGAGTATCAAGGAAGGAAAACATGGATAATGATCCTACAAAAAAAAAATTAGTTTCTAAAACACAAGATATATGTATGCTATCATAGCAAGGTATAGTTCACTTATTATACCTAAATGGTCAACAAACAATGCAAACCTTGTAGTAAAATGAAATTCATTTCATGTAAAATTTTGACTCTTAGAACGTCAAAGACAAGTAATTAGGATGAAATCATCCTACTTCTTAAAAATAAAGAAAAACAAAAAATAGACTAAGAACATAAAATGCTACAAGGAAATCATCATTTTCCTTAATGAGAAACATTTTCCAAAAACAAGGCTAAGGTTGTTTAAGGATCAAAATGTGTGTTGGAGGGTGTAGCGGGTTTTGTTTTGAATGTTGTGGAGGTGACACGGTTTTGGTTTGTTGGTTTAAATGAGAAACAATTTCCAAAAGAAACGGTTTTGTTTCATTTTGGAGACTCTAAACTTGAGACTATCCCAAAATGTGGTTTAGGATAAACCTCATTTTATTGGATAGGGTGAAACAACAATGGTTTTCGGTGGTGGTTGTTGTTGGTCTTGGTGGAAGATCATTGAGATGCTTTTATTTTCTTATATGAAGAAAATAGAGATTCAAAGTGTTGGGAAGGTTCTTGTGGTGGTGGTAGTTATTGTTGTTGTGGTGGTTGTTGTTTGAACAAAATGGTGTAGGTTTGGTTATTTGTAAATGGTTACCATGAAGGTTTTTGTGAATGGGTTGAAACACAAGTGATTGTAGGTGTGTATGACCTTGATCATTTGGAAAAATTGAGGATTTAGCATAACGGTAGGCCAAACTCTCAAGCAATGACGGTGGATGAGGTGCATCATCCAATGACTCATTTGGTTGAAATGTTGGTTGTTGTTGGGTTTCCATTTTGGCAATGGTGTTAAAAAAAATGACAATGATGGAAGGCTTGATGGTTTAGGTGATAGGTTTTCAAAAGTTTCCAATAGTGGATGTGGTGATGTTGGTGGTGTATGGAAAAGTTCCATTGGTGTAAGTGTTGAAGTAGCAAGATTAAGCAAATCTTGAATAGTGATCACATTGGTATTGAAATGTGTTGAGGATGGTGTTGAGGTAGTGAGGTTAAGGAAATTTTGGATAGGTGAGAAATGTTAAGCGAAACATCACTTGAAGATGATGAGCTTGACTTGACGGTTTTGTTGAAGCAACAAGGTTTGACACTAATCCTAGTGGTTTTTTAGAAGGATTTTGATGGTTATGGTGTGATTTGAATTGTTGCAAAACTTTCAAAATTTATAAGGTTGAAAAGGTGTTGAAATGAGTGTTTGGATTTGATGTTCTACCATTCAAAGAATGAAGTTTCAAATGATTTTCATGACCATGTCACATCATTTGATGTTAATTCAATGGAATAGGGTGGAGTGAAAGATCAACATATGCACTCAATGCTTTGTGATCATGGGATGTGATTTGGTTGAAAATGTTTCAATGGTTTGAAGGATCCTTTAAAAGGGTTCCTTGGGTTAGTTATGTTTGAATTTGAATTTTTGGAGGGAAGTGGCTTCCTAATTGTTTTAGTGAGTGAGAGTTGTTCTAATATGGTTATTGGAGTTAATGGAAGATGTTTCTCACTTAGGATAATGGTTTGACACTTTACAAGGTTTGGACTTAGGAAAAATGACAAAAATTTTCTGCAGGTGACTGGCGGAACCCTGTTTTGGGTTCCGTCTGGTCCGTTGGGCCATTTCTGGGTTTCCCAGAAATTACACTGGCGGACCCCAATTTTAGGTACCGCCAGATCCGCCAGGGCTGAAAAAATTGGCAGTCCGCGATTTTGACCCGCGAGACTATTTTCAAATTTTTCGAAAACTCTTAAAATAAAAAAGATACTGCATATCTAGTTAGGCAATGCAAGAATTGAACATGTAAACACACATATCATAGGACTTTGACCTTGAGGTCAAGAATTTCACTATACTTAGTGAAAATTTCATAAATATGAAAATTTGACAACTTGTCAAATGTTGTCTTCCTGCATCATTGTTAGTTCCTACAAGTTCCAAATGGTACCAAATATCTTACCAACACACAAATACATAACATGTAATGTTTAAATGACCAAATCGTTCAACTAGCACCTAGTGCCAAACACTCCTACACACCCGCTCTCATAGACGGTCAATCTTCTTCTTGAGCATTTCAAGAGATCTCTCGATGTTTTTGAACATCCCCTTTGTTTGCTTGAACTCCGCCGACTCATTTGGAATATCTGAAAGTTGGAAAATGTATTCTAGATGTGGGAGCCTAGAGTTGGGCAAAGCCTAGAATTGGAAAATGTTTACCTTGGGCTTTGTAGGTTCTCCTATCACTTAGTGGGACAAAAGCGTGTGGAATAAGAGAGTAGTCTAGGTGAAGACCTCTAGGATTTGATGGAATGGGAGAGATGAACCTAAAGAGACAGGTCAAGAGCATTCCATATGGCATAGACGTTGTGCCTTGCACGGGAATGTCGGTCATTCTCCTGGTCATGTAGTAGACAAGGTTGAAGGGTTGCCTAACGGACAAGGAGTAGAGCATGTAGCAAAGGCAAATATTGATGTGATCCCGGTTTCCTATGGTGCTAATTACATTGGTTCTAAGGAGTTCTTCCCATTCCTTGAATTGGGGCTTGAGTTCATTGAATTCCATTCTATATGGGTCCTTGATGACCTCATTTCTGGTTCTAGTTCTCCTAGTGTTGGTGGTCCTAATGAAGAGGTGGTCACAAAGTTCATCTTTGGACACAAGAGGGGTATCATAGGGATGGATGCGGTCAAAGAGTGTGTCAAGAGTTGAGAGGGAGTGCAAGTCGGAGTAGATGCAAGTACCATGGTTTGGGACACCTAGGATTTGAGCAAACTCCTCGAGAGTGAAGGAGTATTGATGACTACTAGCCCTAAAGTTAATAGACATGCGACCATACTTATCCTTGGAGAGGGTGACGGATGCACATAATTCTAAAATGAACCTAGAACAAATAGGCTCGTCGATTTCTAAGAGACACTCTAAAGTTGATTCTGGCAAATTCCGTATAGAGGTTTGTACCTTCTAAGAAGGATGGATCAATGGTTCTATCCTTATGGACATATCATTTTTCTAAGGCTTTGAAGACAACGATTTGAGTTTGAGTAAGACCTTTGGTTTTGTGGTGTTTGGGTAGGTACTTGATGGTGTCCTTGTGGTCGTAGTGAGTTAGAGAAGGCATGATGATTCCTAGAAAATCAAAATTTCACATTTTAGTCTAAGTAAACAACTATTGTAATGTCTATGTTCTAGTGTGTGCCTATATGAAAGCAATGTGGAGGTGCGGTTAACTTGACTCGTTTTGATGCTTAAAAATGTTTTATAATGCAAGTGATGTTTCAATGACGTTTTTCATTTGTTTTAACAATGTGGTGAACGGTGGTAAAGTATGGGTGACGACCGAGAGTGGATATGTGAAATGAGGTGGTGATTGTTTGACAACACTTAAAGCTTGGATATCTTCTTTGTGTTCTTCACTTGCTAGAAAGAGGAAGAGACGCATTTCATAATGAAATTCACTTGACTTTTGACGACATAGAAAAATATGTTAATGAGAGTATGGATATGACAATTGCCCTTTGTTTCAAAGAGCGACACAAAGGTGAACATAGGTTTATGTATCATGAAAGGTGGTTTAATCTTAATAGGTTAGGTTATAGTGGGGATGACACACTTGTTTGGTTACATTGTGGAATCTTCTTGTGAAGATGACTAGGTGGAGTTATTGGTGAAGATGATATTGACTCTTGGTTTCTTTGAGGGCATGGAAATGGTGGATGACTCGATATTGATATGACAAAGGATAACTCGGTTTCTCATTTCACATTGGTTGTTTAAGGTTCGAGTGATGAAAGGTTATGAGGAATATGCGTGAAGTTTTGCTCATTTTGTGAATCTTATGGGCTGATGGTAAGTTGGAGTTGTGAGTAAAGAGGTGTTTGGTTTTGAAATTAAAAATAAAATATCCTGTAGATTTGGCGGACCAGGCGGAACCAAAAAGTGGGTTCCGCCCGTATGGTCTGAGGGTGCCGTGGGATCTGCAGGGAAAACTCAAAAGGAATTGTCTTGATTTTTGTGGTTTTATCCTAATGTTCAAAACTAAGGTTTTAGGTCTTATGAGTCCTTGACTAAGCCTAGGGATGATGAATGCTTCTCATTCAAGAGGTTTTGTGAAAACGTTGATAGAATGGTTAACGTATAAGACTTTCTTAGTTAAGATGTTCCTCAATGAACATTTTTACCAAGACGATGATGATGGATCACAATATGTCAATTAAGAACATAATGGATTGAATTGTCGCTGAAGTCAATGCTTCCTTTGTTGAAGGTATAACAATGTTGATAAGATGAATTCCTTTGTTGATGCGAGTTTGCTTGCTCAAGCGGAGCTTGTTGATGTGCTTCTCCATCCGATACTAATTTGAGAATCATACGCGTTTTGGAGAATCATTGGGTAAGTAAGTATAAAAGTGCAAGTACCACTTGTGCTTTTCTTATCAACTTATTACCGACATAATTCCATTTGTCAAACACTATGGTTTCTATTCCCGTTCTTTTGGGAGACCATAATCCTAGTTGTGTAGTACCTTATGATGTATCCAAATAGGCTCAACTAAAGAGTTGTTTTAGGATCTTCTTTAACACGAGCACATAGACAAAAGCTAAACATAATGTTGAATCTAATTGTTATGAGAACAAGTAGTCTTCCAAACATTTCTCTACATTTAGTTTTACCTACGGATTTACTAATCTCATTCTTGATAAGTCATCAATAACTTAACCATTGAGAACAAGAGAGCAACTAGGAATGTCTTTAAGTTAAAATCCCTTGCTTTTGTGGCTTGCTTTTATTATCAAAAGGTCTTTCAAATATTGACACTATACTCACTTGATTACTTTGAAATATCAATTTCGTTTCACTAGTTGTTTTATTCTAAATTCCAAAAATTGTTTTTGTTGAATTTGTTTAGACACAACTATGACCTATAAATCAAGTTTTATAACTTATGTCAATTTTGCTTGATTCAATGTTTGACTCAAGGTGAGAAGATGTTATTTTGTACTTTTACTCTTAACGTTTTACACAACATACATGTTTTGCCATCATTGGACTTTCGACTAAGTTATCATCTACCAAAGATGATATCTTAGAAGGAGGAGATCACTCGTTAAATGTTATATTCAATGACTCCTCGACTCTTTGGGTTTTCTTACTTAAGACACAATGAACTCTATTTGTTTTGAAAAAGTTCAAGAGATACAACATCATGAGACAAAGTGTCACATTTGATGTGTAAATCCTAGATGTTGAAAACTCATTTTCTTCCACACATCCTAATGTATGCTAATGTAATTTATTTCACCTTGTGTGTTTTATGTGATTTTATCATAAATGTGTGATTGAAGAAAAACACAATTTAAGACTCAAAGTATGGTGTTTGAGAATGTTGTTTAACAAAGGTTTGTTTTGCAAGCATCACAAAAGTGTTAGACATTTTAACACTTAGGAAATTCTTAGTTAGCTCACTTGTAAGCAAGAGTTGAGTGAGACTTACACAAGAGTTTTTCGTATTTATCTCTTGATGGTTAAAGAACCAAAACACCTTATATCTCCCACTAGTACTAAAGACTCAATTCCTTGTTGCATAGAATCTAATCTTAGTTGTTATCAAATAGCAGGTAGACACTCTAGAGTATAACAAATAACACATATTCGAACACATAATGCTAGAAACAAGAGACAATCAAAGTCAAGTTGAAGTAATGCGTACCTTTTAAATTGCATAGAGATACTATCAAGCGGATAAGCATTACGCGTAAAATCTTGGTTTGACGACACTCTTTGAAACTCAATAACTCATGTATCCAAGAAGGTTAGATAATCATATAGAAGCATAGAGAATAATAATCCTAATCCTTTTATCATGAGTTTCTATTAGAGATTGAATTATCTCTAAATCTCTCTTCTAGGTTTGACAAGTTTAACTTGCTTTGTTTTATTAGTTAATGGTGCTTTTGAGTTAAATCCTAATCCGGTTTTATCTTTAAACAACCTTTGACTCCTCAACAATCTTTCAAGAGATTTTGAGCTTTCATCAAATTTAACTAATATTTTTCCTTTCTCATTTTTCTTTTTAATCTCATGTTTGTAATCTAGACATAATTTACATTCTAGATCAATTTCAACATTACTCTCAATCCTAGACATTTTATCTTCTAACAAGATTTCCTTTTCAAAGATATTCTTAAAAGATTTTGAAGACTCATTGTTAAAGATGGTTTTTAGGTCCATGTTGCATAAACGTTTAGACTCATTTTCTAGTTTAGAAAACTCTAGGATAAATTTCTCAAAGCAAAAGTGTTTAGTTTCAAAATGTACCTTGCTTGATGTTTTATCTAGTTGAGAATCACAAACCGGATGGTTGGCTTCATCTTCATCCGTGTTATTCCATGAATCGCAAGCAAGTCCATTAAGAGCTCAACTTGAGTAATCATCTTCACTTACACCTTCATTTAAAACATTTAAACTAGTAGCACATGTATTCATCTCAACAAAATGTCTATCTATTAATATTTCTAAGACTTCTAATTCATATGTGAGATCAAATTGATCATCTTTGACTTGACATATTTCTTGATGAAAGTTTAACATATTTTTCCAAATATCATTAGCCGTTTGACAAAAAATACATTCTTTCATATTCGGTACTAAAGCTTTATAAATCATTGTTTTAGCTTTAGTATTTTTATCAAGTTTGAGATAGTTATCTTGGTTTTCAAAAACTTGTTTTCTTTGGTTTGAAATCACCAAAAGAAATAATATGCCAAAGATCTTGATCACTTGATTTCACATAGTTTTCAAAATTACTATTCCATTCAAGTAAGTTTTCTTTTTCAAATAGCGGTGGGTTTTGAATAGGTTGCCCTTCTTTGAGATTTTCAAAATCCATGGATCGATCCAAGTTTTAAAATACATTCTATTTTAAAGATCTTGAGTAACGTAGCTCCTGATGCCAATTGTGGAAAATTAAAAGGGGAGTTGAATAGTTTACTTAAAGATATAAACACAACGTTATATGTTTGATTCATTGAAAAGCTTTTTATGTAAATATCAATTCTAACTTTACTAGTTTCATACATTGAAAAGCTTTGCTTGTGATAATCTTAACTTTGCTTGTTTAGTTATTTGGAAAGCTTTTACTTTTGTTTGAAGATACAAACACATCTTTACTAGTTTAGTTCTTTGAAAAGCTTTATATGTAACTAGCAATTCTAACTAAATAACAACATGTAATAAGCAAAGATAAAGAAAGAAACGATCAAACAACAACACGATTGTTTATCGTGGTTCGGCTACAAGGACTCTTTTTCCTTGCCCTACATCCACGCCCCGAGTTTCCAACTCGAGAGTTATAAGCACTAATCAACAAGCTCCTTTCCCGGTGGAGAAACCTTTACAACGTCGCTTATACTTTTACCGACACAAAGCTAGATGTCGAGTTCTTTTACAAGGGTACAACCACTCCCGTTCGTCGCTTACACTTTTACCGACACAAAGCTAGATGTCGAGTTCTTTACCAAGGGTACAACCACTCCCGTTAGTTCTTTTACAAGGGTACAACAACTCCCGACACACTATGTATTTTGAGGCCTAAAATACTAACCGATCACTTCTATACAAGATACACATGAAGTATAAACTACCAAAGTCTATACACAACAAAGCTAACAAGTCTTACAACTTAGAGTTGAAACTTGTAACTTCTTAGATGAATATGTGAACTCCTTTGCTACATAAGAGAATCACACAAGTTAGTAGCTAATGAGTATAATGAGAGAATATGTGTAAAATATAACTCTAAGTGATGAGGGATTTCTTGCAAGTCCTTTGGTATTTATACCAAAGGAAGTCAGCAGTCTGGCGGACACGGCGGTACCCTCAGAAGGGGTCCGCCCATGTTCCTCCAGGGGTCCGCCAGAACTGTTCAGCCAAACATACAATAAATCACTCCAAAACAAACAATGTCACATCTACTAAATACTAGTCAACATGCATTGCACCAAACATGGAATACTTCCAAAGTGTGTAAGAACTTCATGGATAGTCAAACACATAAACAAACAATGTCACATCTACTAATTACTAGTCAACATGCATTGTACCAAACATGGAATACTTCCAAAGTGTGTAAGAACTTCATGGATAGTCAAACACATAAACAAACAATGTCACATCTACTAAATACTAGTCAACATGCATTGTATCAAACATGGAATACTTCCAAAGTGTGTAAGAACTTCATGGATAGTCAAACACATAAACTTACCATAAATGCACATTGATGAGATGTGATACTTTCTTATTAAAGAAATACTTTCTTGTTAAGGAAATAAAAACAATGTTAAGTTTAAAAAGAAATGTAAATACTAGTTATACAAGACTTAAACTAAAATGATGTTTTACTACAATCTAAAGTTTGTACTTTGTCATTAACAAAACTTAGCAAAGATCGTTAAAATATAAATAACGTTTTTAGGCGATATTTGTATTAACAGATTCTTTTTGTATTTTTTATATTTTATGAAAGCAAGTAAAATCTCGGGTTTTGAAGGAGTGGGCGGAATTAGTTGCTAGTCAACTAACCCAATTAACTACAGATGCAATCAAAATAAAATAAAAAGAAATGAAAATAAACTAATGTAATTATGTGGTGGAAACAATAATGAGAAAAGATGTGTTTACTTAGATTTCATTACTCCCTAGATATCTTTTACCGGTTAATTAGCTTGTTACAATTGCATGGATGACGGGTTATATTCCTTAATACTAGTCGTAGGGTCGTGTACAATATTCCCTAACTCTATAAGCTCCTACTTCACTCCTATGTCGAGCCAACTAAAAGCTCCTAACATGGGAACATTAGAATTCACTTATGCATTAAATACAACCAAAAATCTTAGTACACCTCTGATCATGTTTCTTAAGATGTTCAAGCTAGTTACCAATGGAAGTCTGCCAGTTTTCTTAAGCCTAGCATCGAATACAATCATCCACAACAATTATAAACAAACAATCAACCAATAATCAACATCTAGGTTTCACTACATCTAAGCAAACACAATAAAAACCTAGCCTAGCATGTTAAAAGAAAGACAAGCATAAGATAGAATCAAACAACACATAGACATATTGAATGATTATTGGAAGACTTATCTTTATTCAAATGTGGATGAAAGAAGGGTTTGAAACCCCTACAATATGATGAAAATTCGACCCAGGGTTTGTGGTAAAGTTCCTCCTAATGTTCCACTCCTTTTTGAATGAAAAATTGGAAAAATATATATAGAGAATACATCCTGACGGCATTACGTTATAACCTCTGACGTCGTCAACTCGCCGCCAAGTTAAGAGTCGTATTGCCTAGATACAGTTCTGACGCCTTCATGCAGAGATTCAGCTCTAGGCCGTCACTTGCATTTTGACCCTGACGGCCTTGGTGACGCCGTCAGGTCAATAACACTAAAAATGTTCTGGGCCGCCACGTGTATTTTCCACTTCCACCTCTTTTGCCACTCTTGACGCCATCATGTGTGAAGCCTTGACGTCGTCAGGTACTGTTCCCAGCAAGGATTTTGAGACTTTGCCGTTTTCTTCACTTTTATGCTCAAAAAATGTAAAAAATGCTTCCTTTTCCAGATTTCTCCTCAAAAGTACCTAAAATGACAAAAGGAACGATTTAGGGCAATAATTGATCAAATAATCATGAATTCGGGCTTAAATAACCCCTTAAAAGCGGTACACTTTTCGCCTCATCAAATACCCTTACACTTGAGATTTGCTTATCCTCAAGCAAATGCGCTTTTATTCTAATCAAAATACAAGTTAGGGGTCATTTTTACACTAATATAAAAGTAATTACAACAAATAATCATTCCACTAAAAACCAAAAACAAGCACGGAGGTCATACACTAGCACCTCACAAATAGTGTTTAGATACTCACATCTCTCGGGTGTAATAAAGTATATATCACAATATGGAAATGGAAAACATCTCTCACTACCTGTCATAGCAAATAGATTACCATAGGATTGGGAAAGGATCAAACCTCCACCACTTGGCGTAAGTACCTAGGATAAACTATCAAAGAGGTCTTTTAAAGGGTTATAACGTTAGGTGTAGGGATATGGAAAACACGGTTTTGTTAGATAAAGGCAATATTTACTGGTGGCGAGTTAATCATCTTGGTTAATTACATGTACAATATGGCGTTGCTAAGCCAAGACTCGACTCGACTTAAGCTTATCAAAACTAAAATAACAAAAACTTAAAACAAACATAGAATGATATGGGATGGTAGTCCGTATGTTTTTTTTTTTTTTTTTTTTTTTTTTTTTTTTTTTTTTTTTTTTGCATACACTCTTACCCTACCATCCATACATCATAGGGAATTTACATTCCCCTTACACTTGAATTTTTACATACTTTACAATAAACTACTCCAATGACTCGAATTAAGATAATCAAAACACTTGGAGCACTTTTAAAATTAACGCACATATGGGGGTAATAAATTGATGTTCTTCCCCATTACTCCATAACACTAGTACTTTACCCATGAGTCCCAATCGTCCCAAAACAATATGTACAAGATATGACTCGACTTAGCAACCATGTAATCAATTAGATAATTAACTAAGGGTTGAAATAAATAACAATAATGCGCTAAAGATGAGTGCATACAAGGAAGGCTAAGGTGATTTGTTGGATCGATATACTCTGACCAAACTACTTTGTAGCTTGTAAGGTTTTAACAATATTGAATAAAATCAATACTATTAATATTGAAACACTGTTTTAACTTTGTAAAGTATGCGGAATCTACTAACACCAAGCTTAAGAAGAACTTTTATATTAAACCAAACTTGAACCTGCTTGATTACACAGATTCACTAACAACCCTAACTTAACTAATATCGACTTCTCTAACTTGTATTTTTAACATGTAAAAAACTCATTCTAACTAATACCTCTTAAGGCTCCTTTTATAGACATAAGGAAATCCTTAAGCCGGTTTACAATACTTGAACGATAAGTAATTATCCCTAACTAATTCTAGAATATTCATACAATATTACATAATAATCCTTTAATCAATATTGCACTTAAGTCCTTATTCTCTTCGAAGTACTTTGAATAATCTTCAATATGCAGCAGTACTTTGACCATGTTTGACATTGATCTTCAAGCAGCACTTTGACACAACAGTACTTTGAAATACAGAAGTTCCTTGATCTTTATATCCCAACAATCCTCCCCTAACTTGAACTCCACTTGCTTGATTTCAAGTTTCTTTGTTATCTTTGATCTTCAATATCTTAATCATTCAGAAAGATTGTTTCTTTATCTCTTTATCTTTTATCTATCATGTGTGTCAAAGTACCCTTTATCAGCATCAGTTGATATCTTCTCAGCAATAAACCTTCACAGCTACTCATCAACATTTTGGCAAAATATTCATCAAATCTTTTAAAGTTTCATACTATTCTCATCACTTCCAGGTGTGTAAACTCCTGTGAAAGGTGTTCATTGAAAATTAATGGATTTTGATGTCTCTTTACCAAAGCCATTAACTATGGAGTAGCCAATGTTTAGGTTAGAACAACCATGGTACATTGATAACCATATGATTTTTAGCAAATCATCAGCTATCAACGGATTTGAATAGTCATTACCAAGAGCCGTTTTCTTTTGGACTAGTTAGTTCTTTGATCTCAACCATGGTGAACTAATTACCATAAATGGATTTTCTAAAGCCTTTACCACAAGCCATTTTCTTGTGGGCTAGCCAACTCTTCACTTTTACAGATATGGTGAGTTGAAGACCATACAATTTTTAGTAAATTGTCAACTAAAAACGGATTTGATTATCACATCAGAGCCGTACCCTCATGATGATTCAAACTCTTTCTTGTCTGTTAAACATGGTGAGTTGATTACCATTTGTGCAATATTAGTACTAACACCATGTATTTCTCTTCAAATCATTTTATTTACTTCACTTTTAAAAATCAAAAACTTTTTATTTTATTTTACAAAGGACTTATACTGGTTTTATGCAGCAAGCAGTACTTTGATAAAGTACTGTTTGTCTTGCAGTACTTTGAAAAAATACTTATTATACAAAACAAATCATACCAGTACTTTGCAATATTATTCTTCAGATTTAGTCCACCTGATAAATAGCTTAATCACATCCAAAGCTACATCAGATTCATCTTCAAGCTCCATTCCATGATCTAACATCCTGAGCATAATTTCTCTTATCAATGGATATCTTCTCTCAGCAAGCATGTGAATCATGGTACCATCTTCCATCTCAAGTGAATGAACTCCTGATGACTCAAAGAATCTCCATCTTGTAATTTCCCAATTTTTTTGATCATTCCACAGAGTATCAACACTTGTTTCTTCTGTTTCCCAGATGGTCATCAAATCTTCAAGTAAGATTAATCCCACTCCTGTTGCTTCAATATCCTCATAGTATGTCTGCACTTGCATGTATAAATCATATAGATCTTCTCATGTAATAAAATGCAGAACATCCCATAACATATTAAATACTGTGAAGCTTCCATCTTCTCTGTTGAACATAAGATAATTCCATTCTTTTGATTCAACCACAGAAAATGAGATAATCTTTGATTTCTTTCCAGAGTCTTCTGTTTTCTTATTCTCAAAATCAACCACTCTGAAATAATTCCTCAGTTCATCAATTGTATCTTCATGAATCATTTTGAGTCTCTTTGACAATTGATCATCTTGAACTGCTTTCTTCCTCTTCAATTTTCTTTTCTCAACTTGCTTTTTCCTTATATCTTCTAACTTCTTCTCCTTATCAGTATCCATGGGTACAAAACTTTCTAACTCTTTCTTGATAGACTCTTGTACTTCATCCCATAGAGCTTTCACTTCTGGATATCTCAATTTTTGTAAATTCTTGTATCCTCTTCCTTTTAAGAAACTAATCATCCAGTTTCTTTCTTGAGCAATTGTCATTGGCTTTCTTGTAATTGGCTTACTTATCTCTTCCAAATACTCTGCATCATACTCAGCTTGTTGCTTTCTAGCAATCTCTGCATCCTCTGTTATCTTTATTTCTCTAAGTTGTGCAAGAGTAAATTTCTTCTTTTTCTTCTTAATATTCTTTTGCTTCATAATCCCTTTCCCTTTGTCTTTAGGATCTAATTCTTCAGATTCAGAAGAAGATTCAGAAACTTGTTGTGCAGGCTCAGAAATATGTATACCTCCTGAAGGTCTATCCAAATTAAGCATAATCTGAGCTATAGTTTCATCATCACTTGCTGTATGCACCTTGACTTCTTCTTGCTGCATGGGATTGGAAGGACCAGCTTCATCTTCAAAATTCTTTGTTAATCCAGCTGTAGAAGTTCCAATTTCATCAATATTCATAGCAGCAGTACCTTGCTCATCAGTACCTTGCAGACCAATGCTTTCATCAACAGTACTTTGAACATCAGTACTTTGATTGTAAGTGCTTTGAATATTTTGTGCTTCAGCATTTTGCTCAATAACTTCTTCTTGTGCAATATTCACATCTTCTTCAGCCTTTTTCTCTGGTACAAAATTCTTTGGATCTTCTGGATAGTGCCAAAGATGAGCATCTTCTGAATATTTAATCCCAGCATCATATCTATTAAAATTATCATCTTGATTCCTCCCTAATTTGATAGATGATGACTTCTTATGCTTCTTCTTGGATTTAGAAGCTTTCTTGGATGATTTAGACTTTTGTTGTTGAGATTGTTTCTTTTCCTTCACATAAAGCCTAAAATTTTGTACAAAGGGCCATACAAACTTCTTTAACCTTCTGAACTTCTTTCTTAAACTTTTGATTTCTGCAGTCTGACCAGCCATAGTTGTCTTCATCCTCTCCAACTCTCTAGTCAAAGCATAGTTATTCAAAGGACCTCCAACTCCCTCATCTCCTCCAGGTGTTTGAAACCCACCTGTGGAAGTATAATCATTGGGAGAAGGTACTGGAGTATGCTCTGAAGCAGTACCTTGTAAAGAAGTACTTTGTGGAGAAGTGCCTTCAGCAGAAATAGGTTTTTCCATAGAAACTGAAACTGAGGGAGTTCTTTCACTTAAGTCATTTGGATGAGGTGAAGCAATAGGTGGTGTAGGTGTATGTACTGATGCAGAATGCGCAGAATGATCAGATTGACCAGTATCATCAGATTTAACAGAACCACTAGCATTATCAACATCATCCCTAACAGCCTGTGCGACCTCTAACATATAAGCATTGAGAGGGGTATTGTTACGAGAAAAATTAACTCCCTTGTGAGACATAAAGGTAAACATCTTAGGTGGCATCCTAATAGTAGGTACATAATCCTGAGGTTTTTGGATCCCATCAAGTGGATTCTCTAAGATAAGTTGAACAAATCAAGGATACATCAGAAAAGGTGATCTAGCCTTAATATGTGTTATCATACCATCAAGGATCATGTAGGAAAAGTTGAAGGATTGATTGGTAATTAGGCCAACTAATGCAGAAGCTATGGCATGTCCAAATTGATCCCAAGCAGTACTCTTTGGACTTAAGCAATGAAGTAAAACATGAATAAGATACTTCCAATGAGGACTTACCATTGCTTTCTGAAAAGTAATCTTGTTCAAAGGCCCTTCATACCCAATATCTCGCAGTGCATCCCAAATAGCTTGTTTAGCAAACAAAACAGAGCCTCCTTCATTGTCAAACAACAAAACTTCCCTGATTGTTGCTTCAGTAACACGAATTGCTCTTCCAGCAACTGTAGCATGAATAACATCCTCTCCATCTTCAATCTCAGCCCTTGCCGTAGCCCAAAACTCCTGTATCCAAGGTCCAATAATCTCTGGGTTGACTAAGAGTGAATAATTGATGGGAGTGGCGGTGAGAAAGTCAATAATTCCATGAAAGTCAATATTCCTCTGCGTTTTCTCAAGATTGGCAATCATTTTGTGTTTGTTGATGGTTGGTCGGTGTGCCATTGTGATAATGATTTGAGAGAAGAGTAGTAATCATTGATGATATTGGTGGGTTTGATGAATGAGAATGGCGAATGAATACGGGTGTATAAACAAGAAAAAGATATGAGTTATAAAGGAATAATATACAAAAAATCACGGTTAATTAATTATTTTACCGTTATTTTTGGAAGTTATCTTCCCCATATCTTTTGAAAGTTTGTTACCCATATTTTTGACCGTTGGAACAGTATTCTGGCATGTCAGCGTACCCTTTATATCGCCAAGCAGTACTTTCCATAGAATATGGAGCAGTACTTTCAGTTGTAAAACCAAGCAGTACGTTGAACAAAGTACTTTCCAATCAAAATATCTGTAGTGTTGACTGTTTGACCAAAATATCTTTGAAAGTCAACCCGAGGTAATTAATATCTTCCCAAATTAATTCCCAAAGCTACCAAGGCAAGTAGAATTCAATGAACTTCATTAATTACCGTTATACCTTTTCTTGCCTATAAAAGTAACTTACCACCAACATACTTCTTTCATCAACACTTGCAATATACCTCAAAAACCCTAGTGAGAACCATGAGTCAATTCCCATTGGTGTACATCTCTTTTGATTCAGATGGCTCCACAGACTCAGAGATCATCTACTATTCTGACTCTGACTTTGATGATGATGCAGGATGGAGTGGGTACTTTCCTCCTAATATAGCAACCTCATCAATGAGTGTAGCAAACTCTACTATTACTGATGCAGCAAGCACTACTAATCCAAAGCCCAAGAAGAAAAAGTCTGTCCCTGCTCCTGGTTCATCTCTGGCTAATGAACTTCCACATGCTTTGACCCAAGCCCTAGAATCAGCAATAAAGAATATGAAGTGGCCTGGTCCAAGAAAAGAGAGACCTCCCAAGCAAGTTCTTGGCTTGGCTTGCCCAAGGAAGCAAGCTTCTTTTGATGACAAAAGAAAGACTGCTAAAAAAGGAAAGCAAAGCTATGAGGGCAAAGGAAAAAGGCCAATGGAGTAGGTTGTGTTGGGTAGGATAAGTAGGTTTGGTGGAGAATGCTTGTGGTAGTTGTCTGTGTGTCTTGTTAGTATCTGTGGTTCATCTCTGTCTGTGTCATGGTTGACTGTTTCTTTTGGAAGTATGAATGTAACTCTTTGAATCATGATGAATAAAAATCTTTATCTTTTGAATGATACATGTAGCCTCCCCTTAACTAATGACTAACTACTAATGCCTCCCCTCAATAATAGCTTAATTATTAATCATGCCAATACTCACAACTAAAAAGGTAAATCTTGAAACATCAAAGCCCTTTGTGAGTAGATCTGCTACATTATCATTTGTATGAACTTTAACCACATTGATAAGCCTCTGCTCATAGCAGTCTCTAATAAAATGATGTCTGATTTGAATGTGCTTTGTTTTGGAATGATAGACTGGATTCTTCACAATACAAATGGTACACTCATTATCAATGTTGATAGGAGTATTCTTGAAGTTGAATCCATAATTGAAAAGTTGATTTTGCAACCAAAGTACTTGTGCACAACAACTTGCAGCAGCTACATACTCTGCTTCTGTAGAAGATGTTGCTGCAATTGTTTGCTTTTTGCATTGCCATGAGACTAATCTACTTCCAAGGTACTGACACCCTCCAGTTGTGGATCTTCTGTCATAGTTATCTCCAGCATAATCACTATCTGAAAAAGGGACTCCCTAGGATACCATAATCCTAGCTTAGGTTGTTGCCTAAGGTACCTAAAAATCCTTTTGACAGCATTCAAATGTGATACCTTGGGCTGTACTTGATGTCTTGCACATAAACAAACAACAAAAGTAATATCAGGTCTAGATGTAGTTAAGTACATTAGACATCCAATCATAGACCTGTATAATTTGACATCAACATCTTCTCCTTCTTCATCTTTTCCCAAAGGCTTATTAGTATCAACAGGTGTAGAAGTTGGCTTGACAGTTGTGAAGTTGAATCTCTTAAGAATATCTACAACATACTTATCTTGACTTATAAATATTCCACTGCTAGATTGTTGCACTTGAAGTCCCAAGAAGAATGTTAATTCTCCCATTGAACTCATCTGAAATTCTTTTTGCATAAGATCTTCAAATTCCTTCACCATAGATTGCTTAGTAGCACCAAAAATAATATCATCTACATAAATTTGGACAAGCATGATATCCTTCTTATCTCTTTTGATGAACAAAGTCTTGTCAATAGCTCCTCTCCTATAACCATGCTGTAATATAAAACTAGAGAGTCTTTCATACCATGCTCTTGGCGCTTGATGAAGGCCATACAGAGCCTTGATAACCTTGTAGACTTTGTTTAGATGTGCAGGATCTTCAAAACCAGGAGGCTGTTTGACATAAACTTCTTATGTGATAGTGCCATATAGAAAAGCACTTTTAACATCCATTTGATATATAGGAAATCCCATATAAGATGCAAAAGCCAAAAATAGCCTTATGGCTTCAATCCTTGCCACAGGAGCAAAGACTTCATCATAGTCTACTCCTTATTCCTGTCTATATCCTTGAGCTACTAACCTTGCTTTATTCTTAATGACATTCCCTCTTTCATCTCTTTTTACCCTGAAGACCCATTTTGTTCCAATCAGTCTCTTCCCATCAGGTAAATCACATAATACCCATACTTCTTGAAGTTTAAACTGTAAGAGTTCTTCTTGCATAGCTTCAACCCAACTCTCCTTGGCTAATGCTTGTTTTATAGTCTTAGGTTCTTCTTGAGACAGAAAACAGGCAAATAAACACAATTTTTGATTCTTGTGATTCACCCTGTTTTGCTTATAAATAAAGCTGAGTAAAGAAGTATGTTGTTGAGACATATTCTTAGCTTTAGTTCGTGTGAGCACTCCTGAAGCTGAGGGTCCAATTATCTTGCTGACAGGATGATCTTTATGAATTCTTAGAGTAGGAGTTGGTGAGACTTCAAGATTATCTTCCAAATTAGTGAAATCAGGATCTTCATTAGAATTTGAGAAGATGCCTTCTTGTTCCAATTCATCATCAGTATCGTCTAAGGCAGGCATGTTTGGATCATTCAAATCATCAGTATCTTCCAAGGCAGGCATGTTTGGATCATTCAAGTTATCAGCATTTATCCAATTTGAAGTATCTAAAGGTTGAAAAGTACTTTCAAATGGATTAGCAGTACATTGGGGCAAGGTACTGTCAGTGCCTTTAGCCTTCTTCTTTTCTGGTTCATAAGCTCTCCTTTGATCATCTTCATAGGACTTAGCCATTGTTTCTTGAATAAGCATCCTATTAAGTTCATCTTGGATGGCTTGGTCTTCATCAGATACTGTGGTCTTTGGTGGAGCAGTACTTTGAGGATCAACAATACTTTGAGGTTCAACAGTACTTTGAGGCTCAGCAGTACTTTTCTTCTCATCATTGACTTTATGATTAGACTTATCTTCAGATCTCAAATTAACATCATGAACAATGTACTGTGTTGCTTCTTCAGTGGGAGCAACTTGATTTTCTTCCCTAACAGGTACATAATTCATGGATGAAGACATTAAATCAAGATCAAACATCCAATCAGGACCTTTACCTTTATGATTTTCTTGCTCTTCTAGAAATTCAACATGAAGACATTCTTGAACCTTCTTTGTAGCCCTGTTGTACACTCTAAATCCTTTGCTATTGGTACAATATCCCAATAAGTATCCTTCATCTGACTTCCCATCAAATTTTCCCAAGTTATCAGCAGTGTTCAAAATAGCCAGGGGACATCCAAAAGGTTTCATAAACTTGATGCTTGGTTTCTTTCCCATGAGTAACTCATAAGGTGTCTTCATTTGAGGTTTTGTCACTGATACTCTGTTCAACACATAACAAGCAGCACTTACAGCTTCAGCCCAGAATGGAACAGGTAATTGGGAATCTGCAAGCATTGTCCTTGCTGCTTCTATCAAAGTTCTATTCTTTCTTTCTGCAACTCCATTTTGATGAGGAGTTTTGGCAATACTAAATTCTCTTTTAATTCCTTTCTTGGCACAAAAGTCATCCATTAGCTAATTCTTGAACTCAGTCCCATTATCACATCTAATGCCTCTAACCTTGAGTCTTAACTGATTTTCAAGTGCTATTATAAGATCATGAATAACATCAAAAGTTTCATCTTTGAAACATAAGAAAAAGACCCAACTAAATCTGCTACATTCATCTGTCACAACCAAACAGTACTTCTTCTTGTTCAAACTAACAACTGAAACAGGTCAAAACAGATCCATATGCAGCAATTCCAAAGGCTTTCTAATGGTTTTCTCTTCAATATTCTTACAGGAAGCCTTGTGTTGTTTACCCTTTTTGCAAGCAAGACATGAGTGATCATTCTTGAATGTTTTAGAAGGTAAACCTCTAACTAAGTTTCCTTTGACCAACTTGTTTATATTCTTGAAATTCACATGTCCTAATCTTCTGTGCCATTGATGTGCTTCCTCCATTGTTGCCCTTGCAATCAAGCATGTTGCTCTTTCAGCAGAATTGATGTTCTTCAAGTCTATGCTATACACATCATTAGTTCTTGGTTCTCTCAGCATCACCAAGTTTCTATCTTCTAACTTAAATTCAGGAGAGAGTATAAGACATTCTGTGTCAAAAAATAACACATGATACTTCTTATCACAAATCTGAGAGACTGACAAAAGATTGAATTTTAGCTCCTTCACATATCTAACATTCTCAAAATCAATGTTTCCAGCCTTGATAGTTCCTTTGCCAGTGATGCTTCCTCCATCAGGATCATTCCCAAATGCAACTTTTCCTCCAAAATAAGCTTTAAAATCTGATAAGAGCTCCTTTTCTCCTGTCATACTTCCAGAGCAACCACTATCAACATTAAGATGATCTTTAAGCTCCTTTTCTGGGTTGCCCTGCATACACATGAAAAAGGTTAGTTTCTTTTAGGAACCCAAGCCATTACTGACTTGTGTTCCCCTTGTGGAGTGACATACTCAAATTCTTTGAGTATGTAATCACCACTTTCTTTAAAAACATGATCAAGAATTAATGTTTTTGTTTCCAAAACTTTTGGTTCATTCTTATCAATTTTCCCTTTTTCACCCTTATCCTCTGAAAGTATTGGTTCCTTCCCAGCAGTACTTTCTTTCTTAACCCATTTAGTTGTAACTTTTGGAATTGGGTTCTGTGTTTTAGCATCTTTTCTTGTGTTGTAAGGCCTTCTAGGTTTATAGTAATTGAATCTCCTAGGTCTTACACTTGAGTTTTTGCTATAAGCACCTTGGTTAGGGGACTTTCTATCAGTACTTTGAGAAGGTACTGTGGGTTTGGAAAATGGTCTTTTCTGATGAGGGTACCTATAGTCTTTTGAGAAATTACTATGGTTAACCCTATTTGTGTAATTCCAAACTGGTTTGTTATCCCTTGTCTTAATCTCTCTGTGACTTTGATTTGCAGATCTGGTCTTTGGGTATTTGCTTAAGTATTCTGAGTGATAATCACAGTCCTTAATCAGATGGTGAGGACTATAACATACATAACAGACCTTTGGACCAATATTCCCAAATCCTTTTCCAAAAGGTTTTCTAAAATTGCAATATTTTGAAAATATTTTCTTGGAGGCACTGCTGAGTGATCAGCAATACTTTGAGAAGTGTTTGAAGGTACTGCATGTTTTGAAAACTTTTTCTCATCAACCCTTGGTGCTTCAACAGATTCTCCTAAAGTCTCAGGATTTGATTGACCTTTAAGCTTTTTCCTAAACTCTAGGCTATCTACCCCATAACAAGAGACATCTGTCCTAGGTGGTTGAAAACTACCTGGGGGATTAGGAACTGCATTGTATCCCTTGTCACTCTTATATTCAGGAGGTGTTGGACTAGGGGATTCCTCATCACTAGAAGTGTTTTCATCAAAAATTATGAATTCTTCATCACTAGTTGAGGTATCTACTGTAAGATTTAGTTCCTTACTCTTAAATGGAATACCTTCTGTGCTATCATTATCATAACCTAGGCCAGTTTTAATGTTTGATGTTCTTTGTTTTTCAACAAATTGAACATGTGACAGACCTGATTCATTCCAAACAGCAAGTTTTTCTAACAACTTATTCCTCTCATTAGTAACTTTCTCTAGTTCAGACACCTTACATCCTAGTTTCCATTCACTCAACTTTACTTGGTACTCTTGTTGCTTATATCTTTCAGCCCATGCTACTTCATTGTTTTCATGAGTTATTATTTTGGCTTCCATTGACTCTAAAGTCAATTGGTAGCCAGCTATCTCAGACCTAGCCATTTGAAATTTATTTCTTTCAGTTACATATTCACTAAGTAACTTTTGATACATGTCATTACACTTAGAGCATACCTCAGAGATAGTGGATGAACTTGGTGAAGTAGCTACCATAGCAAGCTGAACAGGATCTTCTTCAAATTCCATGCTCCAATCAATGCTTCCTAGACCATCTCTTGACTCCAAAGCAGCATATTCAGGTTCTTCATCAAAAGCTGTGCTCCAATCTTCCAATGCAACCATTGAGTAGGTTACAGGTTCATCATCAAACTCATTGGACCAATCAATTTCTGATAGATTCTCTTGAGCAACCAAAGCTTTTGGTTTTGGTTCAGTAATAGGAACCTCTTTTCTTTCAGTCTTGGGCTGTTCAATCATTTTGTTTGCTTGATACTTTGCAAATTTGCATTCCCTTGCAAAGTGACCAGTCCTTTGACAATTGAAGCACTCAATTTTGGACTTATCAAATGTTATTCCCTGCTTAGCTTTAAAATTAATGCCTCTTCATGTTTTATTCATAAACTTTTTGATCCTTGCAGTGATCATGGCAACTTGACATCTGATATCAATCTCTTCCATAGCATCATCATCAATTTGCAAGACATCTTCTTGATAGATTACAGGTAGAGTTGCTTGTTGAGCAAAGAATGAACATAGAACATCATCTGAGGTGGGAGTGTTTGATGGAGATGAAGTGGTAGTGACCATAGTTGTACATGGAAGCTGAGTTTCAGTCACAGTACTTTGGACAGGATAAGCATTACCTTTATTGGAAGTACTGCTTCTGTTTTCAGAAGATACAAAAGCAATGTTTTGGGGTTTCTGATGTGTGCTTGAACCTGTAGTACCATTCATCTCATGCTCATACACCTTCAGATTGTTGTAGAGATCATCAAAGTCCATTGTGTCCAAACCTGGTTGTCCTCAGATCATAGTAGCAACTACATGCCATGCAGATGGTAAGCTTCTCAAGAACTTCAAGTTAGCATCTTCAACTGATGCCTCAGCTCCATATAGTTCTAGCATACTCAGAAGATTTTGGAATCTTTCATAAGCAAAATCAAGACCTTCTCTTTCACCAACAGTGAAAGTTTCAAATTATTGCTTCAACAAGTTCCTGTGCATCTTCTTGGAAGCATCATTACCTCCAAACTTTTTCTTAATTGCAGCCCATAATTGTTTTGCATCCTGAGCATCATGAAACTTCAATAGGTGTCCATCAGGAATAGCAGACAGTAATATGTTGAGAGCTTTGTCTTGATTTCTCTTTGTAGCAGCTGGGATGGTTGGTTTAGGTGGTTTAGGTTGTCCTTGGAGCTCTACTGGTTCATCAAGTACCATATTGCCATTGACAATCACGTCCCATAAAGCATGGTCTGTGATGGCAATGTACTGCCTCATCTTCATGGCCCGTAAATCATATTCTCCCTTCTTGACAATAGGAATTCTAACAGCAGTGATGGATGGAGCAGGTGCAGCCTCTGTCGACATCTTGAAGGGTATGTAGTAGAATCGGTTTAAAAGATTATCTTCTTAATCAGAGTTTCCAACACAAGCTCTGATACCACTTGTTGGATCGATATACTCTGACCAAACTACTTTGTAGCTTGTAAGGTTTTAACAATATTGAATAAACTCAATACTATTAATATTGAAACACTGTTTTGACTTTGTAAAGTATGCGGAATCTACTAACACAAAGCTTAAGAAGAACTTTTATATTAAACCAAACTTGAACCTGCTTGATAACACAGATTCACTAACAACCCTAACTTAACTAATATCGACTTCTCTAACTTGTATTTTTAACACGTAAAAAACTCATTCTAACTAATACCTCATAAGGCTCCTTTTATAGACACAAGGATATCCTTAAGCCGATTTACAATACTTGAACGATAAGTAATTATCCCTAACTAATTCTAGAATATTCATACAATATTACATAATAATCCTTTAATCAATATTGCACTTAAGTCCTTATTCTCTTCGAAGTACTTTGAATAATCTTCAATATGCAGCAGTACTTTGACCATGTTTGACTTTGATCTTCAAGCAGCACTTTGACACAGCAGTACTTTGAAATACAGAAGTAGCTTGATCTTTATATCCCAACACGATTTTGTTACACATTTGGGTGGATTGTTAACAAATTCTTCCTTTAAGTAAGATGCTTAACGTTAGAAACGAAAAGATAGGCTCGGAGGGGTGTACTAAGGGTTTCGTGTACTAAAAATGAGTACAACGCTAAGGCGTGGGAAAATTAATTGACTTTGTTAGTCAAGTAATATGCCTTAAATGGTCAAGTAATTATGATACGGGTTTAACACAAGGGTGATCCTAATGCCTCTTATCATGTAGTAAATCCTACTACACGAATGTAGTCTCACTAGCGGTCTCGGGATGCATCACTAACGCAAGTTCTAGAATCTAAATACTACCACTACACTCATAAGCACTAATAATGAATGCTTTTCCTATCAAATCTAAAGGCGAACCTCACATATTTGGGTGGAAATTTTTTTTAAGTGGTACGGTTTTGTGCTAGTCATACAACTCCTATCCATGAGACGCTTGTTAAGGCTAAAGTTTCACTCCTAAATGTTGTAAAAAAATTTAAATTTGGCGCTAAAATTGCACTAACAAGTATTTTTCTCAGTTTTATTACAAACCTACTATCAAACAAACAAACTCAAGTGCAATTGTATCCTATAAGGTATCATCATTTACCCTCCCCTTACACTTAGGATGAACATTGTCCTCAATGTTCAATTAAAGGATGTAAAAGTAAAACAGGTAAAAGAATGAGAACAAATACTCCCCTGATTCGTTCGGTGTGGATAGTGCGTCAACAAGGTTAGATCTTCCTCCAAGAAAATGAACTTTAAAAGCTTCCCTCCAGAAATATAAATCATCTTCTTGTCATATATAACCTGTTAAACTTGAGAAAACAATCAAGGCAAACCTCGCGTAAAATCGGCGGCAATCTATATATATATATATATATATATATATATATATATATATATATATATATATATATATATATATATATATATATATATATATATATAAATCCTAGAAAAAATAGCATATATATCTTAATGTTGCTTTCTAGGAATTAAAGGGATATAATACTTGTGGAATGAATGTTTGCAGATTTCCTGGAGTTTATAAAACTAAAGAATCAACAAAAACTTTAAGACTCCGGTTTAAACAAAATTCCCAAAAATTTTCAGAATTTTAGTACCTGACGCCGTCAGGTTTTAACTCCTGACGTCGTCAGAATGTTCCTGGAAAATTCTTATGTTAAGTTTTTGGAAAATTTCTGGAAAAACTTATGTCTTATTTCCTGAAAAATCCTGCAAAACATCATCATGACTCGATACAAGCATTTGACTCAAACAATTACTAATACACATGTTCATTTAATGCTGTTGTGGTTCATGTTAAATTTCATTCTTATAAACAAATTTGGGTTTCCCTTACACTTAGCTTTTGCAAAACACCTTTATATGTAATTAAGACGAAGTTAAAAACAAAATAAAGCATTTTTACAATTTACTTTGAAACATGATTTACCAACAATAAAAATAAAACATGCATACGGAAACAAATAAAATCAAACAAATAAAAGCACACAAAACATATAAAACTAATAAAACAACCACAATAATGAGAATCCTAAATGCATAGAAGGAAATAGTAATAAATATCCAATGGCCAACAGAGGCCAAGTCCTACACTATTACAGACCGAATTGTTCAAATCACACAACCAAAGATAAATTGTTCAGACATCATGACACTGCCATAAAAACATCACTGGGGAGGGGGACCAAAGCGGTAATCATAACCAGGAGGGAGATATCCGGTGTACCCATAGGGTGGATAATCCTGCTCACGACTCAGGAATAGGTCAATCTGCAAGTGAGGCTCGATGTGATCATGGTTCGATAGATGCTGCATCTGGCGGATCATGTGATCGTACATCCAATCAAACCTCTGGTCAGTAGTGACCCTCCAAGCATCCATCTGACCCATCCAGGCCCCGTGATGAGCCTGCCAATCCCCCCGACCCATGTGCCGGTAGTAGTCCGTAGAGCCAACCTCATAATCCCCATACTGCTGCTGTTGGGGTGCCCCTTCATCATCATCCTCATCATCATCAGCAGCAGCAGCAGCCGCACCCCCTATAACATACCAAACATAAGACCCGTCCCCCAACTCCATCACAATACTCATTTGCTTGAGGGACTTGGCCTTCACCACCCTGCATGCACCACAATCACTCAAGTATCCCATGATCTCCGGCACAGGGATCCCATAAGAACGAGCCAGGCGGGTCACAAACATCCCCCCATAGATCTTATCACCATCCCTCTCCCCTACACTCGTCTTCAGATAACTCGCCACCCAGAATGGGATGTTACAATACACATCCTATGAAAAAATGGTGTACAGGTAGAAGAGGTCAGAAGCAGTGATGCGGTGAGTGGAGCCGTGGCGTCCTGCTAAACTGTAGGTGATGCATCTGTGGGCTAACCTGACCCTAGGATCCCTAATGGAGGCCGCCCCAGTAGTCGAGGTATATACCCCATTCCCTATACTCGGCCAAAACATAGCACACCTCAAGTCATTCCTCATCGTCTCACCACCCAACAATCTCTGCATAAACCCACCCTGAATTACCTCATGCTGACTATACAAACCCAATCTCCAGCCAAACTATGTAACCGAGCAAGTCCTAAGCTCTCCCCCAACCTAAAGTAAATGGTAGTACCACCCATATCAGTTATAGGCTCAGCCAAATCAAATTGAAAAGTAGCAAAGAATTCTCGCACCAACTCACTATAAACTGGTTCCCTCATCCTGAACAACCTTTCCAATTGAGGACCGGTAAATGCATCAGTTTGGATCCTTTCAAGAAAAGCATTCTCGAGGCCTTGGGCCCTCAAAAAGTCCCAATCAATCACTGCCCCCCCCCCCCTCCGTCAATCTGGTGGTAGAGCAATTTAGCATATTTGGTCGTAGAGGCATTATCCTCAAACACACCCAAACTATGAACCGTGTCACCCAAGTTCACGCGTTGAGATCTTGAAGAACAAAATACGGATCACCCGAGTCGTTTCCCAAAGAAGGCGAATGGAATCGAGAATATCGATTCGTGAAATCGTGAATTGAAAAGTGAGAAAGTGAAAATAGAATTCAAATACTTCAAGTAATCACTAACAACTATGAAATATGCAAAGAGTACAAGCTAACAATGCACCAAAGTGAAAAACATAAAAACGGAAATGCAACCGTAAAATTTAAAACGTAATGTTTATGGAAAAATGATCCTACGAACTTGAAAATATTTTCTAAAAATCTAAAACTAATAAAAAGAATTTTAAGAAAAAGAAAAATATTTTTTTGAGTTTTTATTTATTTTCTATGAATTAAAATTGATTTATGGAATTTTAAATGAATTAAAAATTAAGAAAAATAGAAAAATAAAGTGGAAAAATGAAAATTTAATTCTAAAAATTCTAAAATATTATAAAAGAATTTCTAAAAATATTTTTGTATTTTCAAAGATTTTTTTCTGATTTATAATGAAGAAATATTAAGAAAAATAGTAAAATTACTTGGAAAAATCTGGAAAAATTCCAGAAAATCAAAAATAATATGTAAATGATGCAGAAAAATTTTGGATTAAAAATAAAGAGCAGAAGTGCTTATTCAAGCAAAATCAGCTTATGGCAAGTGCTTAAAATCAGCTTATTTATAAGCACTTGCCACAAAACTTTACCAAACTGATACCACAGAGCTAATATGCAACTATGAACTCAAATATGCCAAGAAATGAACATATGAAACACAGAATCAAAGGATGCAATCAAATTAAGCAATCTAAGCAACTAATGAATAAGCAGATATGGAAAATGAATAAGCCAGAACAAGTAGACCAAAAATAATTCTAAAACAACTATAAAGGAACTCAAAGAAACCAATACAACTCAATCACAAGCTCAAGTGAGCACATGCAGACTTATGGTGGTGACAGAAAATTGGTTCAAACCACTAATAAGCTAGTCTAATAAGCTAGACTAAATAAGCTCAGATTCAAAGTAATGTGGGGGCAAAAGCTATACTACCATTCTAAGATGCTATAAAACAAAAAGTTAGTTCTAATACTATTTTATGCTACTCTAAATCTACCCAAGAAGTGCTACCCAAACCTGTGGATCAGGGGAATATAAGGCTCAAACAGTCAACTTCCATCTACTATTCAAATAAGCTAATAAGTTCAAAACCTAAATTTTATTGCTGATTATGATTAACTAGTTACTAAGGAACACAAATCAACAAACCAAAACTATTTCTAATTAGTAATGAATCATACAAGTGCTTGTAAAGATTCTACCAAAAACTGAATGCAAGCTGACTTTGACTTTTTAATATGTAATAAAACTTTGACCAATATGGAATTCAACAGCTGAATTCTACTTATTTGTATGTATCTAAGCTATGATAGAACTATATTAAGCTAGTGTGAATGTTCATGCAACTAAAACTACAATTATACTATCTGAATAATACTTACTTAACTGCTAGTGAAATTAGAAAACTAATTTTGACTTTCTAATGAAAAGAGTTACTGTTTTTATGATTTAAAAGCTTATTACTACTCTTATGAAACTAGTTAGTGACAAAATAACAGCAATTCAACAACTGATCAGTTCTGCAATGATCAATCCAAACACCCCCTTAACAACATATTTCACTACACTTATCTGTTATAAATCTCTAATACCAATTCCAATGATCAAATGCTGTCAAAATACTATTAAAAAGCTCAGTTGCACAGTGATGATCAAAAGATACCAACTAAATCTCAGTTACACTAATACTTACTTAATCAAACAGTAAATGCTAAAACTATAATATCAACTACAAAACACCAATCTAAAACTTTAACTAAGCTATATTAACACTAATAAGAAACAGATTCAACTATAAAAACAACTATTGAACAACAGAATTACAGGATCACCAACTATGCATTATTTGAAATAAAATGAAAAGTAACTTACAATCTCAAGTCACCTCAGCTCAAAATTGAGGTGATTCACTGTGCTTGCCTGTCTCTAGACAGGCTAAGTGCTTCCCTGACTCACTTATGCTTGTCAAATCCACCTCAGAACATCAAAACTTTCAACCAGTTGACTAATGTTGACCAGAGATCAAATGGACAATTCAACTGTAGGACCGAAAAGTAATGATTTTTATGTGATTCGAGGGGTCGAGGTTGATCAAATTATATGAATTCCATGTTTAGTTTTAGAGAGATAAAGTAGAGAGAGGGTGAAGAAAATGGAATATATTAAAATGAAAGGAATGAATACACAATTTCCCACACCCCTCATGGAGAGTCATGAGGGGTATTTATAGGCTCATACTATTACAAGTTTGCCTTTTTTACAATAGTAGTCCCTAAAGGCACAACTAACTACATATCTAGTCCAATTCACGTATGTGACGTTATCTTTATAAAATAGCGAGGCTAACAATCTCCCTCCAAGATATCGTCACACGTGAATGGTTATAATGAGACCTATAAATACATTAACAATGTAAAATTACAACAATAGTAAACTATGTTGATGTTGTTGAAGCACAGAGTCTCTGTACTCTAGATACTGAGGCAGACTTGAAGTTCTCTCTTCCGACGATCTCGGCGTATGATCTTTGACACTAACGGCAAAGGTCTTTGTAGCTCTGAACTTCAACTGTAATGGTCTAGTTAGGTTATTACTCCCTCCTAACTAGTGAGCCTTTATTTTTTTTCCTGCTCCCTCCTGAACCGACAACTCTCATTTCATCACGCAGCGGATAAAGTAGATTCAAAAGTGTAGGCACATGGTTGTCGTTTAGGGAGCATCATGACAATATACCTCACATAGTATTGCACAGAAGGTTAGTAATACGCTCCGATGTACACATCATTAGTACTTCTTCGGTTCTAGTGTAAGCACAATTCCCTCAAACAACCAACGTACTAGAGATGAAACACTACTTCTTTTGGCATGTTCTTCTCCCTCCTGATGGTTGCGATTTGTCGAAATCATCATACTATTTTGTGTCTATGCCATAATTACCCGTACTTTACACTTCTGATGCAATATAGATAGACCGTGTAAGCATAATTTGTGAGTATATGTCGGAAAAATATACTCTCAATACATTTCTCTCAAATCAACCTGTAATCAAACCTCCTTTGAATTCACTGGCTAATAGTAATGACCACATATGGAGACAGCCCGATATGACCAGCTTGAAAAAGAAGTAATCATCCCATCTTGTGACTTAATGCTTGTACGATAGATGTGACTGATGAGGCGAAAAATGATCCGTTTTTAGGGGGTCATTTAAGCCCGAATTCAACTTTATTTGATCAAATATTGCCCTAAATCGTTCCTTTTGTGATTTTAGGTACTTTGGGAGTGAAATCTGGAAAAGGAAGCAATTCGGACGTTTTTGGAGCATAAAAGTGAAGAAAACGCCAAAGTCTTAATTTTCCATGCTGGGAACAGTAGGTGACGGCGTCAAGAGTAATTTCCTGACGGCGTCAAGAGCAAAATTCCATGACGACCCAGTACAGATTTGACGGCGTCACGAAGGTAGGGCGTCAAGAGTAAAAGTCATGACGGCCTGGAAATGATTTAGTCTTGTCGGCGTCAAATGTAGATTAAGGCAGTCCGAGAATAGTTTTGGTGGCGAGGTGACGGCGTCACAAGCTTTGTCTTGACGCCGTCAGACCTCTTTTCCTATATATAGTTTTCTAATTTTTCACATTATAGGAGAGAAGTTTTGGGAGAAACCCTAAGTATGATTTTGGTGTAACTTTACAGGTTTTTCAAGGGTTCCAACCCCTTGATACCTTGCATGTGTAATCAAGATAAGTGTTCCTTTAATTCAATCAATATGTCTATGGTTTGGTTGTCTATATCTTGTTCTTGTCTTAATTCCATCATGCTAGGCTAGATCTATCTTGTGTTTGCTTAGATCTAATGAAACCTAGATGTTAATTATGTATTGATTACTTGTTTATTCTTGTTTTGGATGAATGATTTATATGTTAGGCTTAAGAAAACTGGCAGATCTCCAATTGGTAACATGCTTGAACGTCTTAAGAAACATGAACCGACGCGCACTAGGTCTTTATTGGTTGTATTTAATGCATGAGCCACTGTTTACAATCCCTATAGTTGTGTTGGGCATGGTGTAGGAGGAGATAAGAGCTCATAGAATTGGGGAGTTAAGTGTGCCACCCCATGAATGGTATTAAGGAATACGATCCGTCATCCATGCAATTATAACAAGTAATTAACGTATAAAAGATGTCTAAGGAGTAGTGAAATCTAAGTAAACACATTTTCTCAAATTACTGCTCACAACTTTAGTATAATTTAGTTTATTTTCATTTTTAGTATTTTATTTTGATTGCATCTTAGTATTGGGTTAGTTGAATAGCAACTAATTCCGCCCAAATCCTTCAAACCCGAGATTTTAACTTGCTTTTCATAAAATATAAAAACACAAAAATAATCATCCCTCACCTTTAGAACTAGTATTTAGGCTTTCTAATCCTAGCGACACTATTCCTAAGCTGAACGATCAATCCCCCGGTACTTGTCGCTATACTATACTACAACGATCAGGTACACTGCCTGGTGGGGGTTGTAAGCTTCTCGAGATCCCTCGAGAGGTAAAGCCTGTTGTGATTCCCACGCATCAAGTTTTTGGCGCCGCAGCCCGGGGAATAGTTATTGTCTAGGTTAGAATTTCTTTTTATTAGGTCTACTTGCTAGATTCCTTTCTAGTAAGATTTTATTTTTATTTTTTAGGTTTTCTTTAGTCTATCTATTTCTTTGTGCCTTTGTTCGTAACTCTTTACCATCGGCCATCATGGCAAATGACGAATCCCTTAACCTTAGGATCACTAGGAGTCGTAGTTCCACTCGAAACCTTGTCTTGCCTTATGAGGAACCCGAAAGAGAAATGCATATATTGAGACAATATCACTCAACTTCTGAACCATCTAGCGTTGCCATCGATTTTGATGCACCTCTTTCTGAAGAAAATTCATAAAATCATGTCACAACCCCTAGCTCCCAACCCAACGACGAGATGAGTACCCCCGCAACCCCCATTCCTAAGCGCCTTAAGGATTACTCCTCCCCAACCTCTCGTGGCTTCTCAAACGCCATTGTCTACCCAAACGAACACACCAACGAGGTCTTGCATGCAAACGATGTTTAGCTTGTCCAGAGTGTGTGTAAGTTTTGCGGATTAGATGAGGAAGATCCAATCCAACACATCAAAGATTTCCTGAAAATAGTAGACACCCTCCATACGGATGGGGCTACTAGAGACACATCCCGATTGCGATTCTTTCCTTTCACCCTATATGAAAAAGCCCAAGAATGGTATGACAAACTCCTTTCTGAATCTATTTTCACATGGGAGCAACTCATATCCAAGTTCTATGAGAAGTTCTTTCCACCTGGAAAAACCTCAACGTTTAGAGATAGGATCCTCCGTTTCCGAAAAGGGAAGAACGAACCCTTCCATAAATCGTGGATTAGATTCAAAGATTTAATAAGACAAGTTCCCCATCATGGCATTGAGCTTTGGCTCTTGGTCCAAATCTTCTACGATAATATCTCCTCTAACGATCGAAACGGAATTAACCAATCTAGAAAAGAGAGATTGGCCAACCTTAGTGCCGAAGAAGGATGGGATAGGATTGAAGAATATGCTCAAGACCAGGATGACACTTGGGATGAACCTGAGTCGACTGTCAGCATTTCTGAAATCACTTCTGATCGATTGAGAAAAATTCACAAAAGAGTGGAATACCTAGCTGGATCGCAGTTACCTAAACAACTCTCGAATCCTTACCTAATCTGCGATTACTGTGGGGGCCCGCATGAGGTAGAAGAATGCGGAGGAGCAGCCACAACTGAACATGCATGCTTGTCAGGAGGGGACATTTATGCTGATCCCTCCCTTTTGCCTTTTTACCAAAATGACGATTACACCCTCTGGGGAAATCTGGTAAAGAGAAGAGAAGGAGAGGAAGGCCCTGAATTCAAAATCAGGAGCAATTTTGAAGATGACCTTGGTCAATTCATTCAAGAAAAAGGCTTGCAAATGAAAGGTCTTAATGAGTTGTTCGACGAGCAGCATGAGGATATTGGAGAATTTTTCAATAAGCTTAACTATGCCCTAGATAATCTTGAAACACCATCAGTAAGCAAAAAAGACCCCATGCTCACGATAACCACGCGAGCTGGAACAACAACCAAGGACCCTCCTTACCCAAACTCATCTCCCATCACCCCCGATCCAAACAAACCTGGGGAGGAGGAGGAGGAGGATGTCGGCAGTAATACCCCCGACCAACCGCCCTTGACGACCCCTTCCCCATCAACCCTGCCTAACGAACCTGTGAGAATCCCGTTTCTGTCCCGATTAAGGAACCAGAAAACTGAGCATGATAACAAGAGATTCCTGTCTTACCTAAAAGACTCGGTTGTCACCATACCTCTCCTTGATGCTTGCTATCACATGCCAAAAGTATAGCACATACTTTAAAAAACTACTTGCTAACCGGAAGAAACTCGAGGGTCTTATGACCCTGGGGGAAGAATGCTCAGTGGTGACCCACCGAGGGCTACCAAAAAAGGTAGACGATCCGGGCAGCTTCACCTTGCCTTGCTCCATAGGACCTCTATCAATCAAGAATGCTCTTGCCGATTTGGGAGCGAGTATCAATCTCATGCCTCACTCTATGTTCCGTAAACTAGGATACTCTGGATTGAAGTCTACCCGTAAGAACATCCAACTAGCCGATAGATCGGTCAAGTACCCCATAGGGATATGCGAGAATGTGCTAGTCAAAGTTGGGAAATTCAAATTCCCGGTCGACTTCGTAATCCTGGATATGGAGGAGGATGATTTGGTACCCATCATCTTAGGTAGACCATTTCTTGCTACCGCTCGTGTAGTCATCGATGTCTACGATGGCAAATTAACCTTACGAGTGGGAGACGATAGCACAACCTTCGACATTAAGGATTCTATGGACCTCTCCCTCGAAGCAGCCAACCGGCTCTATTTTATCGGGGAAGTAGATGAACTCATAGATGTCATTGATAGCTGTGTTGATGAATAGATCGATGAAGGCTGGCTACGGGACGAGAGTTTTCTGCCTTTGCTAGAGGTAGAAAAGATGGAGGATGTTAGCGCAGTCTCCTTCTACCCCAGACAAGAGGCAACGGAGCATCTCGAGCTCCGAAAACCCGAAAACAAGCTCAAACCTTCTATTATCGAACCTCCTGATGTAGATCTTAAAGAGCTTCCTAACCATTTGGAGTATGCCTTCCTTCAGGGAGAGAATCAACTCCCGGTAATCATAAACTCTTCCTTGGAACATGAACAAAAAGGTAAACTCTTAGAAGTCCTAAAAAAATACAAGGGGGTACTCGCATGGAGTGTGGCCGACATTAAGGGGATTGACTCAACGTTTTGCACACATAAGATTCTCATGGAAGAAGATTATAAACCTACCGTGCAACCCCAGAGGCGCGTGAACCCTAACATTAAGGAAGTAGTGAAGAAAGAAGTCATAAAACTTTTGGATGCAGGATTGATTTACCCAATCTCGGATAGCCCATGGGTCAGTCCTGTGCAGGTTGTACCTAAAAAGGGTGGAATGACTGTAGTTAAGAATGACAAGGGTGAGATGGTGCCCCAAAGAACAGTCACTGGATGGCGGGTATGCATCGACTATCGAAAGCTCAATGATGCCACGAGGAAAGATCACTTTCCCTTACCATTCATTGATCAGATGTTAGAGAGATTATCTGGACACGAGTACTATTGCTTCTTGGATGGATTCTCTGGATATTTTCAGATTCCCATAGCACTTGAGGACCAAGAAAAGACCACGTTTACCTGCCCTTATAGAACATTTGCCTACAAAAGGATGCCTTTTGGGCTATGTAATGCCCCCGCCACTTTTCAGCGATGCATGACCGCAATCTTTCACGAACTCATGGAAGACAGCATGGAAGTGTTCATGGATGACTTTTCGGTCTTCGGGAACTCCTTCGACCGCTGTCTTGCTAATCTAGAAAAGATGCTTAAACGTTGTGAGGAAACCAACTTGGTGCTAAACTGGGAAAAGTGTCATTTCATGGTAAAAGAAGGGATTGTGTTAGGGCATAAGATCTCAGGGAACGGAATAGAGGTGGACCAAGCTAAAGTTGAAGCTATATCTAAGTTACCATACCCCACGACTGTTAAAGCAATACGCAGCTTCTTGGGGCATGCGGGGTTTTATCGGAGATTCATCAAACATTTCTCCAAAATCGCTCGGCCAATTACTCGATTACTTGTGAAGGATGCTCCGTTCAATTTTTCCCAAGAATGCAAGGATGCATTTGATCTCTTAAAAAGGGAACTCACTCAAGCTCCAATCATGATCACACCCAACTGGGAGTTACCATTTGAAATCATGTGTGACGCTAGCGACTTCGCTGTCGGGGCTGTATTAGGTCAACGACGTGACAAGCTTTTCCAACCTATTTACTACGCTAGCAAAACCATGAATCCCGCTCAAGAGAACTACTCCACCACCGAGAAAGAACTATTAGCCGTAGTGTTTGCATTCGATAAATTCCGACAATATCTTGTCCTTTCAAAAACAGTCGTCTTCACTGATCACTCGGCTCTTAGATATCTCTTCGTGAAGCAGGATGCTAAGCTACGACTAATTCGGTGGATCTTGTTGCTACAAGAATTTGATGTTGAGATTCGTGATAAGAGGGGAGCTGAAAATCTGGCCGCAGATCATCTATCTCGTCTCGAAAACCCCTTGGATGAGCACGATAGAAGTGAGATTAGGGATTCATTTCCTGACGAACAACTCATGTTAATGAGTGACTCGGAGCCGTGGTACGCCGATTTTGCTAATTACCTCGCAAGTAGACTCATTCCTGAACACCTGACTAAGTACAAAAGGAAGAGGTTCTTTTCTCAACTAAAGTACTACTTTTGGGATGAACCCTTTTTATTCCGAAGGTGTCCTGACCAAATTGTAAGGCGTTGTGTTTCGGAAAATGAGGCAGTAAAGATTATGAGGGAATGTCACTCTGGTCCCTCTGGCGGACACCATGGGATAAACATCACCGCCCGAAAGATTCTCGATGCGGGATTCTATTGGCCCACAATTTTCCGTGATGTAAAAGAAATGGTGCAGGCGTGCGATGCATGTCAATGAGCCGGAAATATATCACATAGGGATGAAGCACCTCAGAACTTTATACAAGTTTGTGAGGTCTTCGATGTTTGGGGGATTGGCTTCATGGGACCCTTTCCATCTTCAGGGGGGAACGAGTACATATTAGTCGCCATTGACTATGTTTCAAAATGGGTTGAGGCAAAAGCCCTTAGGACCAATGACGCCAGAGTAGTTATTCATTTCCTGAAAAAACTTTTCGCAAGATTCGGGATTCCTAAAGCTCTCATCAGTGATAGGGGAACCCATTTCTGCAATGCACAAATAGAAAAGGTCATGAAGAGGTATGGAGTACCCCATCGGTTCTCCACCGTTTATCATCCACAAACCAATGGCCAAGTCGAAAACACCAATAGGGCTATTAAAAGAATACTTGAAAAAATGGTTAGTCAAAACAGAAAGGACTGGTCATTTAAACTCGACGAAGCCTTATGGGCATTCCGAACCGCCTACAAAACACCTATTGGAACGACCCCGTTCCGCATGGTGTATGGTAAGGCATGTTACTTACCAGTGGAATTAGAACATAAGGCTTATTAGGCGCTTAAGACATGTAACTTAGATTACACAATTGCCGGAAATAACAGGTTCTTGCAATTACACGAGCTTGATGAGCTTAGGCTAGAAGCCTACGAATCCTCCATCACATATAAAGAGAGAGCTAAAAGATGGCATGACCAGAGAATTAAGAAACCCAAAGAATTTTCAGAGGGAGACAAGGTCCTATTATACAATTCTCGGTTGAGATTATTTTCGGGAAAACTTAAGTCTAGATGGTATGGACCGTTCACAGTAAACAATTCCTCTAAATTTGGAGCCGTGGTGTTACTAGATGATGAAGGTAGGGAATTTACTGTTAACATACAACGTGTCAAGCACTACCAAGAGAATAACAATGAAATGATTAATGAGGAGGATGTGACGTTTGATGATGAGGTCACGTAGTAACCCATGACCTTGAGTCTAGCTACAAGACTCGTAAATAAAGAAAAGCGCTTCGTGGGAGGCAACCCATGTTTTGTTTGTTTGTTTATTTCTTTGTTTGTTATTTGTTTCCGTATGCATGCTTTATTTTTATTGTTGGTAGATCATGTTTCTAAACTAAATAGTGGAAATACTTTACTTTGTTGTTTTGGCCTAGTCTTAACTCCACCTAAAAGTATTTTTGCAAAAGATAAGTGTAAAGGGAAACCCCAAATATGTTTTTAAGAAACAACCCGATCATGATTCTCCACAATATTAAGTGAACATGTATATTCGTATTTGTTAGAGTCAAATGCTTGTATTGAGTCATAACGAAGTTTTGCAGGATTTTCCAGGAAGTAGGACCGAGTTTTTCCAGAAATTTTCCGGAAACTTAACATAAGAATTTCTGTAGGTCAATTCTGACGGCGTCAGGAGTTTACTCTTGACGGCGTCAGGTGTAAAAATCTGGAAATTTTACCGGTTTTGTTTTTCTAACGGAGTCTTATGGTTTTTGTGAATTATTAAGTTTTATAATCTCCAGGAGATCTGCAAACTTCATTCCACAAGCATTATATCTTATTTTGTTTTCTAGGATTTAGTAGCTTATATAGGATGCCGCCGATTTTACGCGAGGTTGTCTTGTCTATTTTGTCAGGTTTTACAGGTTATGTATGACAAGAAGATGATTTATATTCTGGAAGGGAAGCTTTGATTGTTCATTTTCTTGGAGGAAGATTTAACCTGGCCACCTAATTATCCATACCAAGCGAATCAGGGGAGTATTTGATTTCATTCTCTTTACTTTTTCACTTTTACATTCTTTACTTGAACATTGGGGACAATGTTCATCTTAAGTGTAAGGGGAGGGTAAAAAGATGATACCTTACATATGCACTTTCGCTTGAGTTTGTTTTGTTTGATGGTAGATGTGTAATAAAACTATGAGAAATACTTGTTAGTGCAATTTTAGCGCCAAATTAAAATTTTTTTACAACATTTAGGAGTGAAACTTTAGCCATAGCAAGCGTCTCATGGATAGGAGATTGTATGACTAGCACATAACCGTATATTCAGAAAAATTTTCCACCCAAATATGTGAGGTTCACCTTTAGATTTAATAGGAAAAGTGTTTATTATTAGTGCTTATGAGTGTACCGGTAGCATTTAGATTCTAGAACTTGCGTTAGTGATGCATCCCGAGACCGCTAGTGAGACTACATTCGTGTGGTAGGATTTACTACATGATAAGAGGCATTAGGATCACCCTTGTGTTAAACCCGTATTATAATTACTTGACCATTTATGTCATATTACTTGGCTAGTTAAGTCAACTAATTTTTCCCACACCCTTAGCGTTGTACTCATTTTTAGTACACGAAACCCCTAGTACACCCCTCTGAGCCTATCTTTTCGTTTCTAACTTTAAGCATTTTACTTAAAGGAAGAATTTGTTACACCCCACTTAAATGAACAACCAAATCGCCCTAGCCTTCCGTGTATGCGCTCATTTTTAGTGCATTATTGTTATTTGTTAAACCCTAAGTTAACTTTCTAATTGATTACATGGTTGCTAAGTCGAGTCATATCCTTGTACATATTGTTTTGGGACGATTGGGACTCATAGGTAAGTACTTATTTTATGGAGTAATAGGGAAGAACATTATTTATTACCCCCATATGTGCGTTAATCTTAAAAGTGCTCCAAATGTTTTGATTTTCTTAATTCGAGTCATTAGATTAGTTGATTGTAAAGTATGTAAAAATTCAAGTGTAAGGGGAATGTTCATCCCCTATGGTGTATTATTTTGGATGGTAGGGTAAGAGTGTATGAAAAAAAAATCGGAAAAATCAAGAAAAAGAAAAAAAAATAGAAAAAGGAAATAAGAGAAAAAACATACGGACTACCATCCCGTTTCATTCTATGTTCATTTTATGTTTTTGTTATTTTTCATTTATTAGCTTAAGTCGAGTCTAGTCTTGGCTTAGCAACGCCATATTGTACATGTAATTAACCAAGAGTGTTAACTCGCCACCAGTAAAACTTCCTTTATCCAACAAAACGGTGTATTTCATATCCCTACACCTAACGTTACAACCCTTTAAAAGACCTCTTTGATAGTTTATCCTAGGTGCTTACGCCATGTGGTGGAGGTTTGATCCTTTCCCAAGCCTATGGTAATCTATTTTGCTATGACAGGTAGTGAGAGATATCTTCCATTTCCATATTGTAATTTACACTTTACTACACCCGAGAGATGTGAGTATCTAAACACTATTTGTGAGGTGCTTGTGTATGACCTCCGTGCTTGTTTATTGGTCTTTACTGGAACGATTATTTGTTGTAATTACTTTTATATTAGTGTTAAATGACCCCTAACTTGTATTTTAAGTAGAATAAAAGCGCATTTGCTTGAGGACAAGCAAATCTCAAGTGTAAGGGTATATGATGAGGCGAAAAATGATCCGTTTTTAGGGGGTCATTTAAGCACGAATTCAACTTTATTTGATCAAATATTGCCCTAAATCGTTCCTTTTGTGATTTTAGGTACTTTGGGAGTGAAATCTGGAAAAGGAAGCAATTCGGGCGTTTTTGGAGCATAAAAGTGAAAAAAAACGCCAAAGTCTTAACTTTCCATGCTGGGAACAGTAGGTGACGGCGTCAAGAGTAATTTCCTGACGGCGTCAAGAGCAAAATTCCATGACGACCCAGTACAGATTTGACGGCGTCACGAAGGTAGGGCGTCAAGAGTAAAGGTCATGACGGCCTGGAAATGATTTAGTCTTGACGGCGTCAAATGTAGATCAAGGCAGTCCGAGAATAGTTTTGGCGGCGAGGTGACGGCGTCACAAGCTTTGTCTTGACGCCGTCAGACCTCTTTTCCTATATATAGTTTTCTAATTTTTCACATTAAAGGAGAGAAGTTTTGGGAGAAACCCTAAGTACGATTGTGGTGTAACTTTACAGGTTTTTCAAGGGTTCCAACCCCTTGATACCTTGCATGTGTAATCAAGATAAGTGTTCCTTTAATTCAATTAATATGTCTATGAGTTGGTTGTCTATATCTTGTTCTTGTCTTAATTCCATCATGCTAGGCTAGATCTATCTTGTGTTTGCTTAGATCTAATGAAACCTAGATGTTAATTATGTGTTGATTACTTGTTTATTCTTGTTTTGGATGAATGATTTATATGTTAGTCTTAAGAAAACTGGCAGATCTCCAATTGGTAACATGCTTGAACGTCTTAAGAAACATGAACCGACGCGCACTAGGTCTTTATTGGTTGTATTTAATGCATGAGCCACTGTTTACAATCCCTATAGTTGTGTTGGGCATGGTGTAGGAAGAGATAAGAGCTCATAGAATTGGGGAGTTAAGTGTGCCACCCCATGAATGGTATTAAGGAATACGATCCGTCATCCATGCAATTATAACAAGTAATTAACGTATAAAAGATGTCTAGGGAGTAGTGAAATCTAAGTAAACACATTTTCTCAAATTACTGCTCACAACTTTAGTATAATTTAGTTTATTTTCATTTTTAGTATTTTGTTTTGATTGCATCTTAGTATTGGGTTAGTTGAATAGCAACTAATTCCGCCCAAATCCTTCAAACCCGAGATTTTAACTTGCTTTTCATAAAATATAAAAAAACAAAAATAATCATCCCTCACCTTTAGAACTAGTATTTAGGCTTTCTAATCCTAGCGACACTATTCCTAAGTTGAACGATCAATCCCCCGGTACTTGTCACTATACTATACTACAACGATCAGGTACACTGCCTAGTGGGGGTTGTAAGCTTCTCGAGATCCCTCGAGAGGTAAAGCTTGTTGCAATTCCCATGCATCAGTGACTTAATACCTATACTGAGCACTACAACGTAACTCCTTTAAGTATGAGGTTGCACGAAATATTCGCCACTTGAACAATCCACTGCTTCGCGTGACACTGAGTACTACAACGTAACTCCTTAAAGTGATAGCTATACTGTGAGCACTACAACGTAACTCCTTACATCAGTAATAACTAGATTGTCAAGACTGAATTTTTTAATTTGCTCAGACAAGTTATCTTCAAAAGTCGTGCATCCAACCACCCCTTGACTTTGAGATAAATAAGTACACTTTTTGAAATGCCACTTCAAAGTCAAATCAATAATACCGTACACGAACTCCGTAGTCATTTTCTTGTCAAACCATAACAATTCTAGCTGTGAATATATGTATCCCCGTGAAAATTTGTAGAACCAAAATACCACTCATTTTCCATTGTTAAAAATTGTATCCAATAGTTTTATAACCAAAAATTCATTTGGATAACAATGTTTCCTTATACAAGTCCAATGTTGTGACCAGTCCATATCAAATATTCGGTCACAAGCCCATCAAAGACTAACTCGATCCAGTCCAGTAGATTATACCCGGTATACATTTGCAATAAAACACCAACCCTAAACACATTCAAGATATGTCCGCCCCCATTTAATTTTCTCTCACCACACAGGCAACATATTCCAAATAGAAAGACACCTAATCTCCCTTCAAATCTCAACCATTTATGCTAATATGCCTTCAAATCTGAAACTCATCTCATCTAATCGATCACTTCAGTACTCTCATCAAGCAATTCTCAATCTCAGTTACCATTAATCATCAGTCATATCCTATGTTCATTATCAATCACAACCGTAGCCTACAATATCACAAACTCAAACACAGTCGAACTGTTGTCGTTACTATTTCAGCACCATTTGGATCAAGAACGCGACGGAAAGGCTTCAAGATCTTAAATTAACAACAGGGTCTCGGGTAAGATTTGTTGTGTCTTGTGTTCATTGGAACGAAACAGGATGAGATTGTAACACTTATGTTATGAATCTTGTTCATTTAAGTTTCGAACATTTACTGAAGCATAAGTTTCATAAAGAATCGATGATGATTGACGGTTCAACAAAAAAATCTTTTAAAGATCAGAGAAGAATTGAACCGATCTGAGATGTTTGTTATATTTCTCAACCAAATGTTTCCGTGAAATACAGTGTTTTCCCGGGTCGTAATGTCCCAACGAGGTTGTGATGGTATTTAAAACGAATCTGTGATTGAGTGAATGTGAACAGGAAGTAACCAGATAAAAGTGTTTGTGTGTGTGATTTAAACTAGGGTTTACAAAGTAAAATGACTTAATTAAACTATAAGAGTTGTTACGTAAACCTAAATAACTTAGAAACGTTAAAACGTACACCAAATTAAAATCAGACGCGACTGCGTACTGAGAAAAAGGTGAGTTTTAAGAAAAATAAACTACAGGGGTTAAAAATGAAAATTATATGAACTTAAACTTAAAATAAAATTTAATTAAAAAGAAAACTATTTTTTAGATTATTTTATTATTTATTATTAATTATTTAATTAAAAACTATTTAACTATTTAATTAAAAATCAAACTGAAAATGATAACTATCACAAATTAAACTAAAAACTTATAAAAATAATTTCTAAACCTAAAATAGAACTTGAAGAAAGTATAAAAAATAAAAATAAATCTTTTTGTCTTTTTGTGAGCTTTTTATTAATTAAAAACTATTAAATTATTTAAACTAATTTAAATTACAAATATTATTAAACTAACTTAGAAAATTATGAAAAAATTTATAAAACTATTTTATGACTTATAAAAGCTATAAAAAATATAAAAACTAGGTATTATTATATAAAAATTAATTATGCTATTTATAACTTACTTATTAATTACTACCTCCGTCCCAAAATTATTGTCCACAGACAAGAAACACACAGTTTTAGAAAAATGCATTAATTACAGCTTTGGTTTCTACGAAAGCTAGATAAAGACAATTTTATCCTTTGACAATTAATTAGTGTGTTCTTTTAATTTTGTAAATATCAATTTTGAATAAGGGTAAAAGAGTAAATTTAAACAATTTCATCTTTTATTTATAGTAGTGGACAATTATTTTGGGACATATCAAAAAGGAAAGATGGACTATAAAATTGGGACGGGGGGAGTATTTATTAATAAAACTATTATTAAATCTAATAAATATTAAATTACAAAATAAAAATCTGAGAAAATTATTAAAAATACTTTAACCTAATAGGAAATTAATAAAAATATAAAAACACAACTTTCTTAATTAAAATCTAAAAATGAAAATTAAAATTAAATTAAATTAAATAGAAACTATCACTTATTTTTATGTTGTATTTTCTGGATTTTTATTTTACAAAACTATATTATATATAAAAACAAGCAACTTTTGTAAAAACAATAAATTTCTAGCTTAATAATAAGCACTGTGGAGGCTTATTACCTCCACAGTTGACTTAGTTTGACCAAACAAGGTAATGAGCTCAAACTGACTTGTGTGGGACCCACTATGGTTAATTTAGGCTCCAATAAGTTTATTGAACAAGTTTAAGCCATAATAAGCATAAGGGGACCACAGATTAAGCTATAAGTTCAAAATAAGCAATTCCAAAATCTAATTCCTACTCAGAACTGGGACAGAGTTGAGAGGCTAAACTAGGTGGGTCCCAGGTGTCCTAGAGTCAAACTAATGGTCAAAGGGGGAAGCCAGATAGGAGGGGGGTTGAGAGAACCCAAAACCTTGGTGTGGGACCCAATGGTGTGACCACAAACCACCACCAAAGTGGTGGTGGTGGCTGTGGTATCTGCTGCACAGAGCAGGTTGTTGCCCTGCAAGTTACTTGGGAGGTCTGGTGGGGCCCACACAAAAATCACAAAATTATAAAAACTATGAGACACTAAAGTTGAGCTGTTGGACTTGAACTAGGAATAAATTTCAGCTCCTAAAACCTATTCCTAAATTCTATAAAAATCCTTGAAGATTTGGAAAAACCTGAGAAGTGTAATTTTGACTTTTTGATCTAAACTACTTAGTTTGACTATTTTGGATTTCTAGTGATCTCTAATGATTAATATAGTTGTAATAAGCTATGATGAAGCTAAATTAACATAAACCTACAACTAACAAGCTAAATTATTGGTTTTGTGGATCACAAATCCCTCACAGTTAACTGTGAGGGTTGATCAATAAAGATTTTGACTTTATACTAAATAACTCTAGTTTATAATGACTTGTATTACCTAATTAGAACTACTGTAACATAATAGAACAGAAAATAACAACTACAACAACTAAGAACCTATCCAACTCAGCAAAACCAAACACACCTTATTAGTTAATTGTTTTTATTTTACAAATGAAACACACTAATTTAAACTACAAATCTTGATTTTACTGATTAACTATCTTAATTAAATTCTAATAAGCAACTTTCCAAACAGAAATAAGCTATACTAAATTTGGCTATTTTTGGATTTTTAAGAGTTTTTAAGTAAAAACAAATCAAAACTATCTAACTACTGATACAATAGATCAAATATACTTAGAAACTAATGATAAGCAATAAATAACATTAATAAGCTAAAGATAAGCACTAATACAGTACACTATTGTTTAATGCAAAAAATGAGAAAAAGCTTCCAATTGTGTGAACTGTGAACCAAAGAACCAAGGATTAAAAACCACTCCTAGCTTGTTGTCAACAAGCTAGAAACCAGAAAAGCCATCCAGATTAGCTTTTAACCCCCAGAATATCTTATGAGCCCCCAGGTTGACTTTTGTTGACTTTTCTCCATTTCTTGAATTAGAACTAAATTAAACTAATACAAACTTGCAACAAGTTATAATAAGCTTGTATAAGCTTATATAAACAGATAATAAGCTATTTGATCAACACTTAACTTGATTCGAATTTAACAGGAACACTTGAAACTTAGCATATTTGAAATTTAGAACATAAGTAACTGAAATAAGCTTATATTTACTGAATTGAACTTGAATTAATAACTGAGATTGAAAATTACAAGATTACAACTACTGATAATAAAATACGATTACACTAAATTAACTATTTTTCTACACTACTTTGGTCTTAAACTACTGACCACCTTATTCTTCTGCTTCTCTCTCTATTTGTAGTGACTTTTCTTGATCCTTGCAGATAATTGAGACTTTCCCACTTCATTAGGACCATTGATTTGGTCAAATTAATCTTGTCCTTTGATTTGCTCTTTTGGCGGGAAAACTGGAACTAGTAGCTTAGACAGTTCTGCTGCAATTAAAGCTTAATAGGAGTGTTGCAGAGGATAAAGGAGCAAGTGTGAAGGTTTTATTCAAACAAGTAAGTGGTTTTGGTATCAAAACAGGGGGTTAAGGGTGGTTTGGGTGAAAAAGGTGTGGGAAATCATTAATGGGTTGTGGGCTAGGGTAGTGAGGTGGAGGGGGACAAGGTGGGAAAGGGGTAGCAAGTTGGGTGGACAGGTGGTGGTAGTTTTGGAGGTGGTATGGTAGCAGTGGTGGTGGTATTGAAGCAGGGGAGTGGGAGAGGGAAACGGGGGTAGTGGTATTTGAAGGGGTCAACGGGTCAACACCCAGGGTGTGGGCCGGTTGTGTGGAGTTGGGCCAGGAAGGGTATGGTGGGCTTGGTTGTGTTAGGTTTGGATTTGGGTGGGTTTGTTATAATAATAGGGTCCGTTTGGATTTTAACTTGGAAAACCACAAGGACCAATTTTGTAATTATTTGAAAGTTAAGGGTCTGACTTTGTGACTTTCCAAAGTTTATCATGAGGGTCTAAATTGTCATATGTGAATAGTACAAGGGCATTTTTGATATTTTTCATGTTTTAAATACCCGGGGACTAAAACTGACAAACCGCCAAACTTGAGGGACCAAATATGTAATTTCATCAAACTTCACACCAAGGACTATTCCTGCAAAAGATTATTAGTACAAGGACCAAAATTAATTTTTCTCAAAGTTTTTACATCCCAGGGACCATTTCTGTCAATTTCCAAAGTACAGGGACTAAACTTGTAATTTTATGAAACTTTGCACCAAAGGACTAAATATGTAACTTTATGATTAAAAAGGACCTTTGATGACTTTTTCATGTTTTTAGAATAACCAGGGACTAGTTTTGCAAATTTATGAAACTTGAGGGACTGAAACTGCCAATTATGCAAACTTTGTACGTTTTTCATCTGTTTTTGCATATTTTGCGTTTGAAACATATAAAACACACTTCTAAGATATTTTAAGTATTTTGATGTATATTTGAGTGTTTTTAGATGTTTTGGCAGCTCAGATTGGTATAAAATGATGAGTATTTAGACACTCATCAATCCCCCACACTAAACTATTGCTAGTCCCTAGCAATCTTTTGAGAAAAACTTAATGGATTTGAAAAACTCTTTACCAAAAGCCATCACTTCTGGAGTAGCCAGGTGTAAGAACTGTGGCACACCTGATAACCGTGTGATTTTGAGCAAATCACCAGCTGTCAACGGATTTAATTAGTCTTTACCAGAAGCCGTTTGCTTCTGGACTAGCCAACTCTTGATGGAATAGTCAACATCTTGGTGAGCTGATTACCAATTATAGTTTTTCCACTGCCTTTATCACAAGCCATAATCTTGCGGGCTAACCAACTCATTAGCTTTTTAGGATAATGGGGAGTTGAGGAACCATACAATTTTTGGTAAATTGCAAGCCATCAACGGTTTTGAGATGTCTTTACCAAGAGCCGTTTGCTCCTGGACTAGCCAATCCTGTTGTGGGTTAGACATGGCGGACTGATAACCATTTGTTGTATTTAGTGCAAAACACTAATACCAAATGAAAAAATTTTAAATTTTGGCCATTTTTGGGAAAAAGGGCATAAGTGATCAAATTCGCCAGAATTTCCCCCCCCCCCCCCCCCCCCCCACACACTTAGAAATGAATATTGTCCTCAATATTCAAAATCCCGGCTATTATGTCGAATCCTTGAACGTAAAAAGATAACATTTAAAGCTAAGTGGGGTAACACAACAATTATTTTATTTTTCTGTATTTACAATTTTCAAAGTTTTTCAGATCTATATACGAAATGTGGGGCACACCCCCACACTTAGGTGTTAGAAAGGGGTAAGAAATAGGAGTGGGGTCCACTCACAGAATTATGAAGAATTTATTAGTCTAAGGATCCTTTTTGAGCGTAGAAAACTTAGAAAATGATACGAAGATTCTTTTTAGATTTTATATGCATATTAATTTTTATATATATACAAAGAAACGGTTAAAAATGAAACTTAAATGAGATTTTCAATACATGAAACTCTAATAACCTAATCTATCTCTTTCCAGGGATTGGGCTACGCATATCCAATCATTTTTAATGTAAACCAGTGATTAAACCAATCTAGACCTAGGAATATCAAGATTAGGAAAATTGACAGTCAAAAGTATTTTCAATCCACAAATAGATTTCAACCATTAAAATCTTTTTGTATTTTATATTTTATAATGTTTTTGTATTTTTATCTTCTTATATATATATACAGAGAAAAGAAAAATCCTAACAACCGCCCCTCGAAAGGGAATCTGGGCTTGACAAAGCTCAACAACTGGAATCCGACAACTGAACGATCAAACGTTCTTAATAGAGGAGTTAACAAACTGCGCGTTTCCGCCCCTTAAAAGGGAATCTAGGTTTGTAACGTCTACCTAATTGTTTTCAAAACAGCCAATAACCAAATGTTGTAACTGAGGGGTCTATCAAACTGGGCAAGTTGTGTGCAACAAAAAGGAAAATATTTTTGATTTTTTTGTGTTCGTTGAAAACTAATTTTAAAATATTTTCGGGAACTGTTTTTGTTTTTACATTATAATAATATGAATAAGGATGGGTAAATATACATGAATTTATCAAAGATAAACAACATTTAAACTAATATGCAAGATTCTAGGGTCTAACAACATCACAGTGCTCATATTGAGATGATCAAATGTCAAGTTGACTTTCTAACATGCTACACCACTTAATTGAAGCTATCACTGAGTCAAAATAATCATATATGGCATATATCAAACAAGAATAACACCCTACACAACCTCTAACACAGTTAAACCATTAGATCTAAACAACCTTTAAATGAAACCTAACTGAGCTTTTCAAAGCATAGAACTGTATAAACCAATTTCATCCAATCCAGAGATCATAATTTGTCAAGATTCAAATCTATTTCAGTATAAACATGGTGTCAAACAGCTTAAGCCTAGGATTATCAAAAATTACGTATATAGACAGTTAAAATACCATTTCAAACCATAGTCAGATTCCAAAACATAAACGCCTAAAATTATGTTAATTTAAGAAACAACAAATAAATAGGAAAGGTAAAAGATGGTAAATATACAATGGGTGTATATCCATAATCACTAATACGCAAAAACGTTTAAAATAAGCGCACAACCTCCCCGGCAGTGGCGCCAAATTTTGATTCGCCTTAAACTAGTTATCTTTTATTTCTCAACCACTTGTGAATGGTCAATAGTAAAGTCAAACTAATCAAGCCAAATGCTTCCGTGAAATACAGTGTTTTCCCGGGTCGTAATGTCCCAACGAGGTTGTGATGGTATTTAAAACGAATCTGTGATTGAGTGAATGTGAACAGGAAGTAACCAGATAAAAGTGTTTGTGTGTGTGATTTAAACTAGGGTTTACAAAGTAAAATGACTTAATTAAACTATAAGAGTTGTTACGTAAACCTAAATAACTTAGAAACGTTAAAACGTACACCAAATTAAAATCAGACGCGACTGCGTACTGAGAAAAAGGTGAGTTTTAAGAAAAATAAACTACAGGGGTTAAAAATGAAAATTATATGAACTTAAACTTAAAATAAAATTTAATTAAAAAGAAAACTATTTTTTAGATTATTTTATTATTTATTATTAATTATTTAATTAAAAACTATTTAACTATTTAATTAAAAATCAAACTGAAAATGATAACTATCACAAATTAAACTAAAAACTTATAAAAATAATTTCTAAACCTAAAATAGAACTTGAAGAAAGTATAAAAAATAAAAATAAATCTTTTTGTCTTTTTGTGAGCTTTTTATTAATTAAAAACTATTAAATTATTTAAACTAATTTAAATTACAAATATTATTAAACTAACTTAGAAAATTATGAAAAAATTTATAAAACTATTTTATGACTTATAAAAGCTATAAAAAATATAAAAACTAGGTATTATTATATAAAAATTAATTATACTATTTATAACTTACTTATTAATTATTTATTAATAAAACTATTATTAAATCTAATAAATACTAAATTACAAAATAAAAATCTGAGAAAATTATTAAAAATACTTTAACCTAATAGGAAATTAATAAAAATATAAAAACACAACTTTCTTAATTAAAATCTAAAAATGAAAATTAAAATTAAATTAAATTAAATAGAAACTATCACTTATTTTTATGTTGTATTTTCTGGATTTTTATTTTACAAAACTATATTATATATAAAAACAAGCAACTTTTGTAAAAACAATAAATTTCTAGCTTAATAATAAGCACTGTGGATGCTTATTACCTCCACAGTTGACTTAGTTTGACCAAACAAGGTAATGAGCTCAAACTGACTTGTGTGGGACCCACTATGGTTAATTTAGGCTCCAATAAGTTTATTGAACAAGTTTAAGCCAGAATAAGCATAAGGGGACCACAGATTAAGCTATAAGTTCAAAATAAGCAATTCCAAAATCTAATTCCTACTCAGAACTGGGACAGAGTTGAGAGGCTAAACTAGGTGGGTCCCAGGTGTCCTAGAGTCAAACTAATGGTCAAAGGGGGAAGCCAGGTAGGAGGGGGGTTGAGAGAACCCAAAACCTTGGTGTGGGACCCAATGGTGTGACCACAAACCACCACCAAAGTCGTGGTGGTGGCTGTGGTATCTGTTGCACAGAGCAGGTTGTTGCCCTGCAAGTTACTTGGGAGGTCTGGTGGGGCCCACAAAAAAATCACAAAATTATAAAAACTATGAGACACTAAAGTTGAGCTGTTGGACTTGAACTAGGAACAAATTTCAGCTCCTAAAACCTATTCCTAAATTCTATAAAAATCCTTGAAAATTTGGAAAAACCTGAGAAGTGTAATTTTGACTTTTTGATCTAAACTACTTAGTTTGACTATTTTGGATTTCTAGTGATCTCTAATGATTAATATAGTTGTAATAAGCTATGATGAAGCTAAATTAACATAAACCTACAACTAACAAGCTAAATTATTGGTTTTGTGGATCACAAATCCCTCACAGTTAACTGTGAGGGTTGATCAATAAAGATTTTGACTTTATACTAAATAACTCTAGTTTATAATGACTTGTATTACCTAATTAGAACTACTGTAACATAATAGAACAGAAAATAACAACTACAACAACTAAGAACCTATCCAACTCAGCAAAACCAAACACACCTTATTAGTTAATTGTTTTTATTTTACAAATGAAACACACTAATTTAAACTACAAATCTTGATTTTACTGATTAACTATCTTAATTAAATTCTAATAAGCAACTTTCCAAACAGAAATAAGCTATACTAAATTTGGCTATTTTTGGATTTTTAAGAGTTTTTAAGTAAAAACAAATCAAAACTATCTAACTACTGATACAATAGATCAAATATACTTAGAAACTAATGATAAGCAATAAATAACATTAATAAGCTAAAGATAAGCACTAATACAGTACACTATTGTTTAATGCAAAAAATGAGAAAAAGCTTACAATTGTGTGAACTGTGAACCAAAGAACCAAGGATTAAAAACCACTCCTAGCTTGTTGTCAACAAGCTAGAAACCAGAAAAGCCATCCAGATTAGCTTTTAACCCCCAGAATATCTTATGAGCCCCCAGGTTGACTTTTGTTGACTTTTCTCCATTTCTTGAATTAGAACTAAATTAAACTAATACAAACTTGCAACAAGTTATAATAAGCTTGTATAAGCTTATATAAACAGATAATAAGCTATTTGATCAACACTTAACTTGATTCGAATTTAACAGGAACACTTGAAACTTAGCATATTTGAAATTTAGAACATAAGTAACTTAAATAAGCTTATATTTACTGAATTGAACTTGAATTAATAACTGAGATTGAAAATTACAAGATTACAACTACTGATAATAAAATACGATTACACTAAATTAACTATTTTTCTACACTACTTTGGTCTTAAACTACTGACCACCTTATTCTTATGCTTCTCTCTCTATTTGTAGTGACTTTTCTTGATCCTTGCAGATAATTGAGACTTTCCCACTTCATTAGGACCATTGATTTGGTCAAATTAATCTTGTCCTTTGATTTGCTCTTTTGGCGGGAAAACTGGAACTAGTAGCTTGGACAGTTCTGCTGCAATTAAAGCTTAATAGGAGTGTTGCAGAGGATAAAGGAGCAAGTGTGAAGGTTTTATTCAAACAAGTAAGTGGTTTTGGTATCAAAACAGGGGGTTAAGGGTGGTTTGGGTGAAAAAGGTGTGGGAAATCATTAATGGGTTGTGGGCTAGGGTAGTGAGGTGGAGGGGGACAAGGTGGGAAAGGGGTAGCAAGTTGGGTGGACAGGTGGTGGTAGTTTTGGAGGTGGTATGGTAGCAGTGGTGGTGGTATTGAAGCAGGGGAGTGGGAGAGGGAAACGGGGGTAGTGGTATTTGAAGGGGTCAACGGATCAACGCCCTGGGTGTGGGCCGGTTGTGTGGAGTTGGGCCAGGAAGGGTATGGTGGGCTTGGTTGTGTTAGGTTTGGATTTGGGTGGGTTTGTTATAATAATAGGGTCCGTTTGGATTTTAACTTGGAAAACCACAAGGACCAATTTTGTAATTATTTGAAAGTTAAGGGTCTGACTTTGTGACTTTCCAAAGTTTATCATGAGGGTCTAAATTGTCATATGTGAATAGTACAAGGGCATTTTTGATATTTTTCATGTTTTAAATACCCGGGGACTAAAACTGACAAACCGCCAAACTTGAGGGACCAAATATGTAATTTCATCAAACTTCACACCAAGGACCATTCCTGCAAAAGATTATTAGTACAAGGACCAAAATTAATTTTTCTCAAAGTTTTTACATCCCAGGGACCATTTCTGTCAATTTCCAAAGTACAGGGACTAAACTTGTAATTTTATGAAACTTTGCACCAAAGGACTAAATATGTAACTTTATGATTAAAAAGGACCTTTGATGACTTTTTCATGTTTTTAGAATAACCAGGGACTAGTTTTGCAAATTTATGAAACTTGAGGGACTGAAACTGCCAATTATGCAAACTTTGTACGTTTTTCATCTGTTTTTGCATATTTTGCGTTTGAAACATATAAAACACACTTCTATGATATTTTAAGTATTTTGATGTATATTTGAGTGTTTTTAGATGTTTTGGCAGCTCAGATTGGTATAAAATGATGAGTATTTAGACACTCATCAATCCCCCACACTAAACTATTGCTAGTCCCTAGCAATCTTTTGAGAAAAACTTAATGGATTTGAAAAACTCTTTACCAAAAGCCATCACTTCTGGAGTAGCCAGGTGTAAGAACTGTGGCACACCTGATAACCGTGTGATTTTGAGCAAATCACCAGCTGTCAACGGATTTGATTAGTCTTTACCAGAAGCCGTTTGCTTCTGGACTAACCAACTCTTGATGGAATAGTCAACATCTTGGTGAGCTGATTACCAATTATAGTTTTTCCACTGCCTTTATCACAAGCCATAATCTTGCGGGCTAGCCAACTCATTAGCTTTTTAGGATAATGGGGAGTTGAGGAACCATACAATTTTTGGCAAATTGCAAGCCATCAACGGTTTTGAGATGTCTTTACCAAGAGCCGTTTGCTCCTGGACTAGCCAATCCTGTTGTGGGTTAGACATGGCGGACTGATAACCATTTGTTGTATTTAGTGCAAAACACTAATACCAAATGAAAAAATTTTAAATTTTGGCCATTTTTGGGAAAAAGGGCATAAGTGATCAAATTCGCCAGAATTTCCCCCCCCCCCCCCCCCCCCCACACACTTAGAAATGAATATTGTCCTCAATATTCAAAATCCCGGCTATTATGCCGAATCCTTGAACGTAAAAAGATAACATTTAAAGCTAAGTGGGGTAACACAACAATTATTTTATTTTTCTGTATTTACAATTTTCAAAGTTTTTCAGATCTATATACGAAATGTGGGGCACACCCCCACACTTAGGTGTTAGAAAGGGGTAAGAAATAGGAGTGGGGTCCACTCACAGAATTATGAAGAATTTATTAGTCTAAGGATCCTTTTTGAGCGTAGAAAACTTAGAAAATGATACGAAGATTCTTTTTAGATTTTATATGCATATTAATTTTTATATATATACAAAGAAACGGTTAAAAATGAAACTTAAATGAGATTTTCAATACATGAAACTCTAATAACCTAATCTATCTCTTTCCAGGGATTGGGCTACGCATATCCAATCATTTTTAATGTAAACCAGTGATTAAACCAATCTAGACCTAGGAATATCAAGATTAGGAAAATTGACAGTCAAAAGTATTTTCAATCCACAAATAGATTTCAACCATTAAAATCTTTTTGTATTTTATATTTTATAATGTTTTTGTATTTTTATCTTCTTATATATATATACAGAGAAAAGAAAAATCCTAACAACCGCCCCTCGAAAGGGAATCTGGGCTTGACAAAGCTCAACAACTGGAATCCGACAACTGAACGATCAAACGTTCTTAATAGAGGAGTTAACAAACTGCGCGTTTCCGCCCCTTAAAAGGGAATCTAGGTTTGTAACGTCTACCTAATTGTTTTAAAAACAGCCAACAACCAAATGTTGTAACTGAGGGGTCTATCAAACTGGGCAAGTTGTGTGCTACAAAAAGGAAAATATTTTTGATTTTTTTGTGTTCGTTGAAAACTAATTTTAAAATGTTTTCGGGAACTGTTTTTGTTTTTATATTATAATAATATGAATAAGGATGGGTAAATATACATGAATTTATCAAAGATAAACAACATTTAAACTAATATGCAAGATTCTAGGGTCTAACAACATCACAGTGCTCATATTGAGATGATCAAATGTCAAGTTGACTTTCTAACATGCTACACCACTTAATTGAAGCTATCACTGAGTCAAAATAATCATATATGGCATATATCAAACAAGAATAACACCCTACACAACCTCTAACACAGTTAAACCATTAGATCTAAACAACCTTTAAATGAAACCTAACTGAGCTTTTCAAAGCATAGAACTGTATAAACCAATTTCATCCAATCCAGAGATCATAATTTGTCAAGATTCAAATCTATTTCAGCATAAACATGGTGTCAAACAGCTTAAGCCTAGGATTATCAAAAATTACGTATATAGACAGTTAAAATACCATTTCAAACCATAGTCAGATTCCAAAACATAAACGCCTAAAATTATGTTAATTTAAGAAACAACAAATAAATAGGAAAGGTAAAAGATGGTAAATATACAATGGGTGTATATCCATAATTACTAATACGCAAAAACGTTTAAAATAAGCGCACAACCTCCCCGGCAGCGGCGCCAAATTTTGATTCGCCTTAAACTAGTTATCTTTTATTTCTCAACCACTTGTGAATGGTCAATAGTAAAGTCAAACTAATCAAGCCAAATGCTTCCATGAAATACAGTGTTTTCCCGGGTCGTAATGTCCCAACGAGGTTGTGATGGTATTTAAAACGAATCTGTGATTGGGTGAATGTGAACAGGAAGTAACCAGATAAAAGTGTTTGTGTGTGTGATTTAAACTAGGGTTTACAAAGTAAAATGACTTAATTAAACTATAAGAGTTGTTACGTAAACCTAAATAACTTAGAGACGTTAAAACGTACACCAAATTAAAATCAGACGCGACTGCGTACTGAGAAAAAGGTGAGTTTTAAGAAAAATAAACTACAGGGGTTAAAAATGAAAATTATATGAACTTAAACTTAAAATAAAATTTAATTAAAAAGAAAACTATTTTTTAGATTATTTTATTATTTATTATTAATTATTTAATTAAAAACTATTTAACTATTTAATTAAAAATCAAACTGAAAATGATAACTATCACAAATTAAACTAAAAACTTATAAAAATAATTTCTAAACCTAAAATAGAACTTGAAGAAAGTATAAAAAATAAAAATAAATCTTTTTGTCTTTTTGTGAGCTTTTTATTAATTAAAAACTATTAAATTATTTAAACTAATTTAAATTACAAATATTATTAAACTAACTTAGAAAATTATGAAAAAATTTATAAAACTATTTTATGACTTATAAAAGCTATAAAAAATATAAAAACTAGGTATTATTATATAAAAATTAATTATGCTATTTATAACTTACTTATTAATTATTTATTAATAAAACTATTATTAAATCTAATAAATACTAAATTACAAAATAAAAATCTGAGAAAATTATTAAAAATACTTTAACCTAATAGGAAATTAATAAAAATATAAAAACACAACTTTCTTAATTAAAATCTAAAAATGAAAATTAAAATTAAATTAAATTAAATAAAAACTATCACTTATTTTTATGTTGTATTTTCTGGATTTTTATTTTACAAAACGATATTATATATAAAAACAAGCAACTTTTGTAAAAACAATAAATTTCTAGCTTAATAATAAGCACTGTGGAGGCTTATTACCTCCACAGTTGACTTAGTTTGACCAAACAAGGTAATGAGCTCAAACTGACTTGTGTGGGACCCACTATGGTTAATTTAGGCTCCAATAAGTTTATTGAACAAGTTTAAGCCAGAATAAGCATAAGGGGACCACAGATTAAGATATAAGTTCAAAATAAGCAATTCCAAAATCTAATTCCTACTCAGAACTGGGACAGAGTTGAGAGGCTAAACTAGGTGGGTCCCAGGTGTCCTAGAGTCAAACTAATGGTCAAAGGGGGAAGCCAGGTAGGAGGGGGGTTGAGAGAACCCAAAACCTTGGTGTGGGACCCAATGGTGTGACCACAAACCACCACCAAAGTGGTGGTGGTGGCTGTGGTATCTGTTGCACAGAGCAGGTTGTTGCCCTGCAAGTTACTTGGGAGGTCTGGTGGGGCCCACAAAAAAATCACAAAATTATAAAAACTATGAGACACTAAAGTTGAGCTGTTGGACTTGAACTAGGAACAAATTTCAGCTCCTAAAACCTATTCCTAAATTCTATAAAAATCCTTGAAGATTTGGAAAAACCTGAGAAGTGTAATTTTGACTTTTTGATCTAAACTACTTAGTTTGACTATTTTGGATTTCTAGTGATCTCTAATGATTAATATAGTTGTAATAAGCTATGATGAAGCTAAATTAACATAAACCTACAACTAACAAGCTAAATTATTGGTTTTGTGGATCACAAATCCCTCACAGTTAACTGTGAGGGTTGATCAATAAAGATTTTGACTTTATACTAAATAACTCTAGTTTATAATGACTTGTATTACCTAATTAGAACTACTGTAACATAATAGAACAGAAAATAACAACTACAACAACTAAGAACCTATCCAACTCAGCAAAACCAAACACACCTTATTAGTTAATTGTTTTTATTTTACAAATGAAACACACTAATTTAAACTACAAATCTTGATTTTACTGATTAACTATCTTAATTAAATTCTAATAAGCAACTTTCCAAACAGAAATAAGCTATACTAAATTTGGCTATTTTTGGATTTTTAAGAGTTTTTAAGTAAAAACAAATCAAAACTATCTAACTACTGATACAATAGATCAAATATACTTAGAAACTAATGATAAGCAATAAATAACATTAATAAGCTAAAGATAAGCACTAATACAGTACACTATTGTTTCATGCAAAAAATGAGAAAAAGCTTACAATTGTGTGAACTGTGAACCAAAGAACCAAGGATTAAAAACCACTCCTAGCTTGTTGTCAACAAGCTAGAAACCAGAAAAGCCATCCAGATTAGCTTTTAACCCCCAGAATATCTTATGAGCCCCCAGGTTGACTTTTGTTGACTTTTCTCCATTTCTTGAATTAGAACTAAATTAAACTAATACAAACTTGCAACAAGTTATAATAAGCTTGTATAAGCTTATATAAACAGATAATAAGCTATTTGATCAACACTTAACTTGATTCGAATTTAACAGGAACACTTGAAACTTAGCATATTTGAAATTTAGAACATAAGTAACTGAAATAAGCTTATATTTACTGAATTGAACTTGAATTAATAACTGAGATTGAAAATTACAAGATTACAACTACTGATAATAAAATACGATTACACTAAATTAACTATTTTTCTACACTACTTTGGTCTTAAACTACTGACCACCTTATTCTTCTGCTTCTCTCTCTATTTGTAGTGACTTTTCTTGATCCTTGCAGATAATTGAGACTTTCCCACTTCATTAGGACCATTGATTTGGTCAAATTAATCTTGTCCTTTGATTTGCTCTTTTGGCGGGAAAACTGGAACTAGTAGCTTGGACAGTTCTGCTGCAATTAAAGCTTAATAGGAGTGTTGCAGAGGATAAAGGAGCAAGTGTGAAGGTTTTATTCAAACAAGTAAGTGGTTTTGGTATAAAAACAGGGGGTTAAGGGTGGTTTGGGTGAAAAAGGTGTGGGAAATCATTAATGGGTTGTGGGCTAGGGTAGTGAGGTGGAGGGGGACAAGGTGGGAAAGGGGTAGCAAGTTGGGTGGACAGGTGGCGGTAGTTTTGGAGGTGGTATGGTAGCAGTGGTGGTGGTATTGAAGCAGGGGAGTGGGAGAGGGAAACGGGGGTAGTGGTATTTGAAGGGGTCAACGGGTCAACGCCCTGGGTGTGGGCCGGTTGTGTGGAGTTGGGCCAGGAAGGGTATGGTGGGCTTGGTTGTGTTAGGTTTGGATTTGGGTGGGTTTGTTATAATAATAGGGTCCGTTTGGATTTTAACTTGGAAAACCACAAGGACCAATTTTGTAATTATTTGAAATTTAAGGGTCTGACTTTGTGACTTTCCAAAGTTTATCATGAGGGTCTAAATTGTCATATGTGAATAGTACAAGGGCATTTTTGATATTTTTCATGTTTTAAATACCCGGGGACTAAAACTGACAAACCGTCAAACTTGAGGGACCAAATATGTAATTTCATCAAACTTCACACCAAGGACCATTCCTGCAAAAGATTATTAGTACAAGGACCAAAATTAATTTTTCTCAAAGTTTTTACATCCCAGGGACCATTTCTGTCAATTTCCAAAGTACAGGGACTAAACTTGTAATTTTATGAAACTTTGCACCAAAGGACTAAATATGTAACTTTATGATTAAAAAGGACCTTTGATGACTTTTTCATGTTTTTAGAATAACCAGGGACTAGTTTTGCAAATTTATGAAACTTGAGGGACTGAAACTGCCAATTATGCAAACTTTGTACGTTTTTCATCTGTTTTTGCATATTTTGCGTTTGAAACATATAAAACACACTTCTATGATATTTTAAGTATTTTGATGTATATTTGAGTGTTTTTAGATGTTTTGGCAGCTCAGATTGGTATAAAATGATGAGTATTTAGACACTCATCATCCCTAAAGGCACAACTAACTACATATCTAGTCCAATTCACGTATGTGACGTTATCTTTATAAAATAGCGAGGCTAACATCAACTGATTTAACCTCTAGAATCAAATTCACAATTTCTAAAAAAAACTAATTTGAGATGTAATCTACTTCTAAACAGCTTATTTGTAAGCTGAAATAACAACTTTTATTTTTTTTATTTTCTAAATTTTATGAAAAACTTAAAGATAAATGAGAATTTAATGAAGAGTAAACTTGATTAAATTGTTTTACAAACTAAGATTAACTGAAATTTAAGAAAATATAAGCTAAACAAAGACAAGTAACAATAAGCTAAGATATTAAAAGTAAAAACTGATTTCATTAAGCAATTAAAAGTACAAAAAGTGAATTACAATTGAAAAGAAAATCGGGCAGTTTTTAGCTACTCCAAACTCCACACTGAATCACTACCCTAACACTCCTATTTATATTACAAATGAGAAGGATCTAGAGAGAAGGGGTTCACGGATTGCCAGCTTGGCAATCCGTGTGCTGTGTTAGTTTGCAGCCTTTCTAAGCCCTTAGGTCATATATCAATCATTACCCAATGATTTAAGCCCTTGGATTACTCCTTATGACATGGTTCAACCAATCACGAGCTGCCAACTATCCCCATGTGTGCTTGTTTGATTCTGACATGCTCTGACACTCCCTTATTCTTCTAGAAACCCTTTGATAAGACTTAATTACCCTTAATTGTGGTAATTTCAGGGATTGGTGACGTGAATAGTAACTAGGGTTTATGTTTTTCTGGGTTGGGTGAAATTTGGGTGGAGGGAAATGGGGTACAGGATAAATATATTTTTATTTAAGTTTGACCCGTTGTTGACTTGTTGACCGTAGTTGAGAGATGGGCTCGGGTTTAAATTCTTGTGATTGGACTTTGGGATTTAAGAGTTGGGCTGGGGTTGATTTTTGGGCTTTGGTAATTAGATGTGGACCAGGCTTATTGTTGTTTGGTTTTTAGAATTAATAAAATCCAAGGACTAAGGTTGTAATTTGTTAAACTCTGAGGACCAAATCTGCCAATTGAGTAAACTTAATTCAAGGGTATTTCTTGCAATGTTCTGATTCTTCAAGGTTGATTATGTAAATCTGTGCTCAAATACGATCCAATGGTGAAAATTTCTCTCTCGGCCTTGGCTTCCGCACACTCTTTCCATTCCCGTGCTCGTGTTTGTTTGTTTTTCCATGATTTTTTTCTTTTTCTTAAATATCCGTACCTACACATCACAAACACAAAAACACAACATATTTGGCATTCATAGTAGGGTTTTTGGTCATTTTAGTCCGGTTTTGGTCTTATAAAAGTGAGTGAATAAGCACTCACCAGGTACGCTTGCTCATTTTCCTGGAAAAAGATGGAATGGAATGGAAGTGATTAGAATAAGAGTTCAATTAATTCAAGCTGCCAGACCCTTCTGATGCCGTCAGAATATAAAGACTGACGCCGTCAGACCCAACAGATGTTGAGTCATATAATTACGAGGGAAAAATAAATTTTCAAACTCTAAATCCATGAGCTAAACACCCTTTTTGATAAAAAAAAAAAACATGGGTGTGGGATCAAAAAATTCGTGGTGTGAATTTTTTTTTCGCAATTGACTCATGAACCCTATCAATCACTACTACCCAATGCCTTAATTATGGTTACACAATACCTATAGAAGGGCATTAGGAGTTCTAAGAATGAATCAATGTTAGGGTTTCGGATAATGAGGGTTTTCAAAATTGGTGGGTCCTGAGGATAATTGAACGAATAAGGATGAAGAAAAGTTAATTACCACGTGGAGATCGGCTACGGAAGATGTTGGATTTGATCTTGAAGGCTCGGTGGTGAAGTATCAATTGGATATGGTTTGTGGGGTATGTGTTGAAAATGATGGATATGAGGTTAATATTGCTGAGAATGCGAGGTGACGGTGTCATGAGTGAATTCTGACGCCATCAGATGCCCGGATTATGGATACTTTGTGACAATTTCAAGTTTAGTCCTTGCACTATTGTTAATAGCTAATCAAGGGTATAAACTATGAATAGCCATTCTCGTTAGTGGAGTCCACCAGGGTCAAACGTTTTGTTACTGTCACGAAGTGAGGTGTGGTTATGAATAGGGCTGGTCACAATCCCACTTAGGTCGTAATCCTCATATTGGTAAATAGTGGGTAAGGGAAGGAGTTGTTCTATAGAGGTTTCTGAAGCTGAAGTGTTTTTGAGGTGCACCCTTTTCACACCAGGTTTAAAACCAAAGGAACGTTTCTTATGCAAATTAGGGGGCATGACTTGCAAACTTCCAACGAAGATGTTGTGAAATTGCAAGTTCTTTTCTTTTTTAGGAAGCTTATGGAAGTAAGGGGTAATTGAAGGTGAATCACTTGAAGAAGTTTTTCCATTATCCCCTCCATCACACACCAAAGGGGTTGGGAGTTCAAAGATTTTTTCGATTTTCCTCAGTGTGGATTTTTCCCTATTCTTCTCCTTAATTCTTGATATAAACTTATCAGCCAAGTCCATAAAAGCATTCTTAGTGCTTTCCATGTGAGTTTCTAAGTGCTGAATATGTTTCTCCTGATTATTCATGAAAGTTATCATTATCCCTTTGAACTCCTTTTGTCGTGAACGTTCAGGAAAGGCGTATTTGCTAATTGCACTCATATGTCTATTAGGACTCACTTCGGCTTCAGCTGCAGGCATTTCAGCCCTCATTAATTCCTTAACCTGCTTCTCGATGTTCTCCAATAACTGTTCTTGGGTTGCGCTTACGTAATTTAGACTCCCTTCTTTCAAGAACATCGGATCCTCCCATCCTTCTTCTTCGTATTGTGATAAACCCTCAATAACTTCCCAGCACTTATCAACGCTAAGTCTGTCTAGTCTACCATTGGCAGCGTAATTTATGGCCCTTCTCGTTTGATAATTAACTTTATAGTAAAAGATTTGAATTTGGAGCCAAGGTTCTATGCCATGATGAGGGACTTTTTGGAGTAAGTCCTTGAAACGAGTCCATGCTTCATAGAGAGTTTCACCTTGACGTTGTGATGTGTGGGAATCGCAACAGGCTTTACCTCTCGAGGGATCTTGAGAAGCTTACAACCCCCACCAGGCAGTGTACCTGATCGTTGTAGTATAGTATAGTGACAAGTACCGGGGGATTGATCGTTCAGCTTAGGAATAGTGTCGCTAGGATTAGAAACCCTAAATACTAGTTCTAAAGGTGAGGGATGATTATTTTTGTATTTTTTATATTTTTAGAAAGCAATTTAAAATCTCGGGTTTGAAGGATTTGGGCGGAATTAGTTGCTAATCAACTAACCCAATACTAAGATGCAATCAAAATTAAATACTAAAAATGAAAATAAACTAATTTATACTAAAGTTGTGAGCAGTAATTGGAGAAAATGTGTTTACTTAGATTTCACTACTCCCTAGACATCTTTTACACGTTAATTACTTGATATAATTGCATGGATGACGGATCGTATTCCTTAATATCATTCATGGGGTGGCACACTTAAATCCCCAATTCTATGAGCTCTTATCTCCTCCTACACCATGCCCAGCACAACTATAGGGATTGTAAACAGTGGCTCATGCATTAAATACAACCAATAAAGACCTAGTGCGCGTCGGTTCATGTTTCTTAAGACGTTCAAGCATGTTACCAATTGGAGATCTGCCAGTTTTCTTAAGCCTAACATATAAATCATTCATCCAAGACAAGAATAAACAAGTAATCAACACATAATTAACATCTAGGTTTCATTAGATCTAAGCAAACAAGATAGATCTAGCCTAGCATGATGGAATTAAGACAAGAACAAGATATAGACAACCAACACATAGACATATTGATTGAATTAGAAGAACACTTATCTTGATTACACATGCAAGGTATCAAGGGGTTGGAACCCTTGAAAAACCTGTAAAGTTACATCAAAATCGTACTTAGGGTTTCTCCCAAAACTTCTCTCTTTAATGTGAAAAACTAGAAAACTATATATAGGAAAAGAGGTCTGACGGCATCAAGACAAAGCTTGTGACGCTGTCACCTCGCCGCCAAAACTATCTTTGGACTGCCTTGATCTACATTTGAAGCCGTCAAGACTAAATCATTTCCAGGCCGTCATGACTTTTACTCTTGACGCCCTACCTTCGTGACGCCGTCAAATCTGTACTGGGTCGTCATGGAATTTTGCTCTTGACGCCGTCAGGGAATTGCTCTTGATGCCGTCACCTACTGTTCCCAGCATGGAAAATTAAGACTTTGGCGTTTTCTTCACTTTTATGCTCCAAAAACGTCCGAATTGCTTCATTTTCCAGATTTCACTCCCAAAGTACCTAAAATCACAAAAGGAACGATTTAGGGCAATATTTGATCAAATAAATTCGAATTCGGGCTTAAATGACCCCCTAAAAACGGATCATTTTTCGCCTCATCATATACCCTTACACTTGAGATTTGCTTGTCCTTAAGCAAATGCGCTTTTATTCTACTCAAAATACAAGTTAGGGGTCATTTAATACTAATATAAAAGTAATTACAACAAATAATCGTTTCACTAAAGACCAATAGACAAGCACGGAGGTCATACACAAGCACCTCACAAATAGTGTTTAGATACTCACATCTCTCGGGTGTAATAAAGTGTAAATTACAATATGAAAACGGAAGATATCCCTCACTACCTGTCATAGCAAAATAGATTACCATAGGCTTGGGAAAGGATCAAACCTCCACCACATGGCGTAAGCACCTAGGATAAACTATCAAAGAGGTCTTTTAAAGGGTTGTAACGTTAGGTGTAGGGATATGAAATACACGGTTTTGTTGGATAAAGGAAGTTTTACTGGTGGCAAGTTAACACTCTTGGTTAATTACATGTACAATATGGCGTTGCTAAGCCAAGACTAGACTCGACTTAAGCTAATAAATGAAAAATAACAAAAACATAAAATGAACATAGAATAAAAAGGGATGGTAGTCCGTGTGTTTTTTTCTCTTTTTTTTTTTTTTTTTTTTTTTTGCTTGCATACACTCTTACCCTACCATCCAAAATAATACATCATAGGGGATGAACATTCCCCTTACACTTGAATCTTTACATACTTTACAATAAACTAAACTAATGACTCGAATTAAGAAAATCAAAACACTTGGAGCACTTTTAAGATTATCGTACGTATGGGGGTAATAAATGATGTTCTTCCCCATTACTCCATAAAATAAGTACTTACCCATGAGTCCCAATCGTCCCAAAACAATATGTACAAGGATATGACTCGACTTAGCAACCATGTAATCAATTAGAAAGTTAACTTAGGGTTTAACAAATAACAATAATGCACTAAAAATGAGCGCATACACGGAAGGCTAAGGCGATTTGGTTGTACATTAAGTGGGGTGTAACAAATTCTTCCTTTAAGTAAAATGCTTAAAGTTAGAAACGAAAAGATAGGCTCGGAAGGGTGGACTAGGGGTTTCGTGTACTAAAAATGAGTACAACGCTAAGGGTATGGGAAAAATTAGTTGACTTAACTAGCCAAGTAATATGACTTAAATGGTCAAGTAATTATAATACGGGTTTAACACAAGGGTGATCCTAATGCCTCTTATCATGTAGTAAATCCTACCACACGAATGTAGTCTCACTAGCGGTCTCGGGATGCATCACTAACGCAAGTTCTAGAATCTAAATGCTACCGGTACACTCATAAGCACTAATAATAAATGCTTTTCCTATCAAATCTAAAGGCGAACCTCACATATTTGGGTGGCAAATTTTTCTGAATATACGGTTATGTGCTAGTCATACAATCTCCTGTCCATGAGACGCTTGCTATGGCTAAAGTTTCACTCCTAAATGTTGTAAAAAATTTTAAATTTGGCGCTAAAATTGCACTAACAAGTATTTCTCATAGTTTTATTACACATCTACCATTAAACAAAACAAACTCAAGCGAAAGTGCATATGTAAGGTATCATCTTTTTACCCTCCCCTTACACTTAAGATGAACATTGTCCCCAATATTCAAGTAAAGAATGTAAAAGTGAAAAAGTAAAGAGAATGAAATCAAATACTCCCCTGATTCGCTCGGTATGGATAATAAGGTGGCCAGGTTAAATCTTCCTCCAAGAAAATGAACAATCAAAGCTTCCCTTCCAGAATATAAATCATCTTCTTGTCATACATAATCTGTAAAACTTGACAAAATAGACAAGACAACCTCGCGTAAAATCGGCGGCATCCTATATAAGCTACTAAATCCTAAAAAACAAAATAAGATATAATGCTTGTTGAATGAAGTTTGCAGATCTCCTGGAGATTATAAAACTTAATAATTCACAAAAACCATAAGACTCCGTTAAAAAAACAAAACCGGTAAAATTTCCAGATTTTTACACCTGACGCCGTCAAGAGTAAACTCCTGACGCCATCAGAATTGACCTGCAGAAATTCTTATGTTAAGTTTCCGGAAAATTTCTGGAAAAACTTGGTCCTACTTCCTGGAAAATCCTGCAAAACTTCGTTATGACTCAATACAGGCATTTGACTCTGACAAATACGAATATACACATTCATTTATTATTGTGGATAATCATGATCGGTTTGTTTCTTAAAAACATATTTGGGGTTTCCCCTTACACTTATCTTTTGCAAAAATACCTTTAGGTGGAGTTAAGACTAGGCCAAAACAACAAAGTAAGGTATTTCCACTTCTTAATTTAGAAACATGATCTACCAACAATAAAAGTAAGGCATGCATACGGAAGCAAATAACAAACAAACAAATAAACAAACAAACAAAACATGGGTTGCCTCCCAAGAAGCGCTTTTCTTTATTTACGAGTCTTGTAGCTAGACTCAAGGTCATGGGTTACTACGTGACACCATCATTGGTTCCACTCTCTAGGTCGTCTTCTAAACTAGTATCGCTTTCATAGTGTAAGTACTTCGGGTCTTCGAACTCGAAGATATCTTTTCGATATTTAGAACCAAGCTTACTAACATCCTTAAAGAATCCACACGATAGATCGGAAGTGTCCTTACACCCTCTCCGAACATCTTCATCGCACAAGATATTTGGGAGCTTATCTTATCAAGCTCGTCACAATCGACTTCCTTAAGGTCTCTTCTCTTGTAGGGTGTTTGGTATGAAACCCTCCTAACCCCATCAGCGAAGGTCATAATACCGTTCCGATCATCAATTATCAGATTAGTGATCTCGCAAAATGGCGCTCCAAGAACAATTTGTGATAATCTAGGGTCGACATAGTCTTCGATGTTGTCCACGATCGTAAATTCCATAGTAAATGCCATATTTCCTACAAACACCTGGATTTCATGATCCTTACCAACCACTTTCTCTCCCTTGTAAATCATCCCCCATCTGCAGATATTGTTATAATGGAATAAGGACATAAAATTCTTTGGCAGGAATACGTTAATGTAAACGTTATCGAAGTACTTATGACCAATCATGCAAGGGATTTTGAGATTATTCGGATTACGCCGTCTTATCTTCTCCGACTCCCCATCCTTCGACCCATATATATTCCCCTCAAGGGAAGGACGATACTCGTACACCTCCTCATTACCCCCACGAAAAATTACCTTCTTAACACCATTGGTGAATAATGTACTACCATCTTTCTCATCAAGAATCACTCTCGATTCATTGATAAATGGCTTCCCAAGAACAAGGTTGGTTAAAGTTTGATTGGTGAGAGGGTCTACATCATCGACCACGGTGAGGTCAGTATTGTAAACAAGCTCTCCGACCTTGATTGATAGATTATTCATTACCCTTTTGCTCGCAATGCGTTTTGGGAAGTTCTCATGGTATAAGGAAAGGGGGATTAGGTTGACTGGGGAGCTAGGATCTATATGACTATCGGTTAGGAGCTTTTCCTTAATGGTGCAGGAGATCTAGAAAACTATATGGTTATCTTCCTTAGTCCTATCGCTACTCCTACTAGTAACATTCTCCATTTTTCTCTCGGGTTCTTCTATAATAGATTTACCCAAAATGGTTGGATTTCTCTCATGCTCTTCCGATCTCTCTTTCTCTTCATCCGATTTGCCAGATTCTCGCGCGGTGTACTGCTCGGACGAGTTGGTATGTTTTCTGGCCGAATCATGGTCTACCCTTAAGGTCTCATCTTTAGCTATATGACCAAATTTGTTAGTTTGTTGCTGGGTTGAGTTGGGTGTAAAAGCAGATATCGTGGTGATGGTGTTTACGAAATGGGTTGGTCCTAGGGGGTTGACAGGTTCTTTTCCTTCAGGGGATAGATGTTTGAATAACTTGCTAGGGCTTTTTATTTTCACAGAGGAGGTTGGTGGACTCATGATGGTAACAGACTTTACCTCTTCAACGTGAATCGGCTTATTAACAACATGCTCTTTGATAGCAGTTAACAGATCACAAATCTTGTTGTTCACATCAGCCTGCTGTTGTTTAAATTTAGCCTCGAGCGTAGACAGCTGTAATTCTTGAGATAGAATGAATTTTTTTAGGGTATCTTCACAGCTTTGCCTGGGAATGCCTTGTGACGGAAAATGCTCGGACCAAGTGAGTGGTGAGGAGTCATTGAAAGATACGCTCCGCGTTTGGTACCCTTTGAAATTAGGTTTATCCTTCCATGCCTCATAGGCCTCGCCAGAAGTTCGAGGGCCTTGACCTACGTGTGATGACGTGAATTCGTTATAAGCACGTTTTGGAAGCTCCATGCAGTTATGAGTCTCGTGAGGGCCACTACATAATTTACACGTAGAAGCGATTCTGCTTACTTGGCTTAAGGATTTTGGAGCTTCGTAAGATTTCATGAGAGACTTGACTTGACCTTCAAGTTCCATGATCCTACGGTCGGGAGTGCTAGAATTGTTCAAAGGCAAAGATATTGCCTTGACCGTTTTGTTCAAGTCACGGGGATCATTCCAACTTTCGTTGTCATAGAGGGCAAGATCTTCTATGAGTTCCCATGATTGTTCCGCACTAAGATCACGTAGCTTACCACCGGCCGATTGGTCAATGGCTCGCCTCGTGGAGATGTCGATATGGTCATAAAAGATTTGAACTTGGAGCCAAAGATCTATGCCATGATGAGGGACTTTTTGGAGTAAGTCCTTGAAACGAGTCCATGCTTCATAAAGAGATTCATTTTGACGTTGTTGGAACATCAAGATGTCATTTCTAAGCTTAGTAGTTCTCCCCGGTGGGAAAAATTGAGCAAGGAAACGAGTGGTGAGATCATCCCATGTGGTGATGGATCCCGCGGGTAAACGCTCAAGCCATTGACTAGCTTGATCCCATAGAGAGAATTGGAATAGGCGTAATCGGGTTGTCTCTCTAGTTGCAACATCTAGGTCTATGGAATCTACGATTTTGAGGAAGTCCTTAAGATGTTGGTTTGGATCTTCGGAACGAAGTCCATGGAATGTACATCCGCTTTGCACCAACCGGATGGTGTCGGATCGCAAGGGGGTCACATTGGCTCCGGTGAGCTCAATGGTGTTTCGGTAGCCTTGATGGCTAGGTCGGGAATACTCTCCTAAGGTTCGGGGCCTAAGGGGTTCTAATGGTGGGTTTTGTTGTGGTGGGATGACGGGTTCAAAGATGTTCCCGTTGTCCATGATGTCGGGTGGTTACGAACAAAGACACAAAGAAATGAGATAGACTAAAGAAAAACTAAAAAGAAAAATAAAATCTTACTAGAAAGGAATCTAGCAAGTAGACCTAATAAAAAGAAATTCTAACCTAGACAATAACTATTCCCCAGGTTGCGGCGCCAAAAACTTGATGCGTGAGAATCGCAACAGGCTTTACCTCTCGAGGGATCTCGAAAAGCTTATAACCCCCACCAGGCAGTGTACCTGATCGCTGTAGTATAGTATAGTGACAAGTACCGGGGGATTGATCGTTCAGCTTAGGAATAGTGTCGCTAGGATTAGAAACCCTAAATACTAGTTCTAAAGGTGAGGGATGATTATTTTTGTATTTTTTATATTTTTAGAAAGCAATTTAAAATCTCGGGTTTGAAGGATTTGGGCGGAATTAGTTGCTAATCAACTAACCCAATACTAAGATGCAATCAAAATTAAATACTAAAAATGAAAATAAACTAATTTATACTAAAGTTGTGAGCAGTAATTGGAGAAAATGTGTTTACTTAGATTTCACTACTCCCTAGACATCTTTTACACGTTAATTACTTGTTATAATTGCATGGATGACGGATCGTATTCCTTAATATCATTCATGGGGTGGCACACTTAACTCCCCAATTCTATGAGCTCTTATCTCCTCCTACACCATGCCCAGCACAACTATAGGGATTGTAAACAGTGGCTTATGCATTAAATACAACCAATAAAGACCTAGTGCGCGTCGGTTCATGTTTCTTAAGACGTTCAAGCATGTTACCAATTGGAGATCTGCCAGTTTTCTTAAGCCTAACATATAAATCATTCATCAAAGACAAGAATAAACAAGTAATCAACACATAATTAACATCTAGGTTTCATTAGATCTAAGCAAACACAAGATAGATCTAGCCTAGCATGATGGAATTAAGACAAGAACAAGATATAGACAACCAACATATAGACATATTGATTGAATTAGAAGAACACTTATCTTGATTACACATGCAAGGTGATGCGTGGGAATCGCACCTTGCTTTACCTCTCGAGGGACCTCGAGAAACTTACAACCCTCACCAGGCAGTGTACCTGATCGTTGTAGTATAGTATAGTGACAAGTACCGGGGGATTGATCATTCAGCTTAGGAATAGTGTCGCTAGGATTAGAAAGCCTAATTAATAGTTCTAGAGGTGAGGGATGATTATTTTTGTGTTTTTATATTTTTATGAAAGCAATTAAAATCTCGGGTTTTGGAAGAGTGGGCGGAATTAGTTGCTATTCAACTAACCCAAAACTAATATATTATCAAAATAAAATACTGAAAATGAAATTAAACTAAATTATACTAATGTTGTGAGCAGTAATTGGAGAAATTGTGTTTACTTAGACTTCACTACTCCCTAGATATCTTTTACACGTTAATTACTTGTTATACTTGTATGGATGACGGATTGTATTCCTTAATACCATTCGTGGGGTGGCATACATAACTCCCCAACTCTATGAGCTCTTATCTCCTCCTACACCATGACCCAGCACAACTATAGGGATTGTAAACAGTGGCTCATGCATTAAATACAACCAATAAAGACCTAGTACGCCTCGGTTCATGTTTCTTAAGACGTTCAAGCATGTTACCATTTGGAGATCTGCCAGTTTTCTTAAGTCTAACATATAAATCATTCATCCAAGAACAAGAATAAACAAGTAATCAACACATAATCAACATCTAGGTTTCATTAGATCTAAGCAAACACAAGAGAGATCTAGCCTAGCATAATTGAATTGAGACAAGAACAAGAGATAAACAACCAACACATAGACATATTGATTGAATTAGAAGAACACTTATCTCAATTACAATGCAAGGTATCAAGGGTTTGGAACCCTTGAAAAACCTGTAAAAGAGGCACCAAATTCGTCTTTAGGGTTTCACCAAAACTTCTCTCTTCTTTATGAAAAAACTAGAAAACTATATATAGGAAAACTGGGCTGACGGCGTCAAGACAAGCATGTGACGCCGTCACCTCGCCGCCAAATACTTCCTCGGACGGCCTTGATCTACTTATGACGGCCTATGTGACGCCGTCACCACCTTCGGTATTTTATTCTTGGGACTTTGACGCCGTCAGGATGGACTTTGACGCCGTCATCAACTACGGTGTTTTATTCTTGATGTCTGACGCCATCAGGGTGTAACTCTTGACGCCGTCACCTAGTGTCTTCAGCATGGAAAATTGATACTTTGCCGTTTTCTTCACTTTTATGCTCCAAAAACGTCCAAAATGGCTTCTTTTCCAGAATTCACTCTCCAAACACCTAAAATCACAAAAGGAACGATTTAGGGCAATATTTGATCAAATAAAGTCGGATTCGGGCTTAAATGACCCCCTAAAAACGGATCATTTTTCGCCTCATCACAAGGTTTCAAGGGGTTGGAACCCTTGAAAAACCTATAAAGTTACACCAAAATCGTACTTAAGGTTTCTCCCAAAACTTCTCTCTTTAATGTGAAAAATTAGAAAACTATATATAGGAAAAGAGGTCTGACGGCGTCAAGACAAAGCTTGTGATGCCGTCACCTCGCCGCCAAAACTATTAGGGGTCATTTAACACTTGAGATTTGCTTGTCCTCAAGCAAATGAGCTTTTATTCTACTCAAAAGACAAGTTAGGGGTCATTTAACACTAATATAAAAGTAATTACAACAAATAATCGTTCCTCTAAAGACCAATAGACAAGCACGGAGGTCATACACAAGCACCTCACAAATAGTGTTTAGATACTCACATCTCTCGGGTGTAATAAAGTAATATAACATTATGGAAATGGAAGATATCTCTCACTACCTGTCATAGCAAAATAGATTACCATAGGCTTGGGAAAGGATCAAACCTCCACCACATGGCGTAAGCACCTAGGATAAACTATCAAAGAGGTCTTTTAAAGGGTTGTAACGTTAGGTATAGGGATATGAATTACACGGTTTTGTTGGATAAAGGAAGTTTTACTGGTGGCGAGTTAACAATCTTGGTTAATTACATGTACAATATGGCGTTGCTAAGCCAAGACTAGACTCGACTTAAGCTAACAAATGAAAAATAACAAAAACATAAAATAAACATAGAATGAAACGGGATGGTAGTCCGTATGTTTTTTCTCTTTTTCTTTTTTTTTTTCTTTTTCTTGTTTTTTCGATTTTTTTTTTTTTTTTTTTTTTTTTTTTTTTTTTTTTTTTTTGCATACACTCTTACCCTACCATCCAAAATAATACATCATAGGGGATGAGAATTCCCCTTACACTTGAATCTTTACATACTTTACATTAAACTAATCTAATGACTCGAATTAAGAAAATCAAAACACTTGGAGCACTTTTAAGATTAACGTACATATGGGGGTAATAAATGATGTTCTTCCCCATTACTCCATAAAATAAGTACTTACCCATGAGTCCCAATCATCCCAAAACAATATGTACAAGGATATGACTCGACTTAGCAACCATGTAATCAATTAGATAATTAACTTAGGGTTTAACAAATAACAATAATGCGCTAAAAATGAGCGCATACACGGAAGGCTAAGGCGATTTGGGTGTACATTTAAGTGGGGTGTAACAAATTCTTCCTTTAAGTAAAATGCTTAAAGTTAGAAACGAAAATATAGGCTCGGAGGGGTGTACTAGGGGTATCGTGTACTAAAAATAAGTACAACGCTAAGGGTGTGGGAAAAATTAGTTGACTTAACTAGCCAAGTAATATGACTTAAATGGTCAAGTAATCAGAATACGGGTTTAACACAAGGGTGATCCTAATGCCTCTTATCATGTAGTAAATCCTACCACACGAATGTAGTCTCACTAGCGGTCTCGGGATGCATCACTAACGCAAGTTCTAGAATTTAAATGCTACCGGTACACTCATAAGCACTACTAATGAATGCTTTTCCTATCAAATCTAAAGGCGAACCTCACATTTTGGGTGGAAAATTTTTCTGAATATACGGTTGTGTGCTAGTCATACAATCTCCTATCCATGAGACGCTTGCTATGGCTAAAGTTTCACTCCTAAATGTTGTAAAAAATTTTAAATTTGGCGCTAAAATTACACTAACAAGTATTTCTCGTAGTTTTATTACACATCTACCATCAAACAAAACAAACTCAAGCGAAAGTGCATATGTAAGGTATCATCTTTTTATCCTCCCCTTACACTTAAGATAAACATTGTCCCCAATGTTCAAGTAAAGAATGTAAAAGTGAAAAAGTAAAGAGAATGAAATCAAATACTCCCCTGATTCGCTCGGTATGGATTTTAGGTTGGCCAGGTTAAATCTTCTTCCAAGAAAACGAACAATCAAAGCTTCCCTTCCAGAATATAAATCATCTTCTTGTCATACATAACCTGTAAATCCTGAGAACAATAGACAAAACAACCTCGCGTAAAATCGGTGGCATCCTATATAAGTTCCTAAATCCTAGAAAACAAGATAAGATATAATGCTTGTGGAATGAAGTTTGCAGATTTCCTGGAGATTATAAAACTTAATAATTCACAAAAACCATAAGACTCCGTTAGAAAAACAAAACCGGTAAAATTTCCAGATTTTTAACTCCTGACGCCGTCAAGAGTAATACTCTGACGCCGTCATAATGGACCTGCAGAAATTCTTATGTTAAGTTTCCGAAAAATTTCTGGAAAAACTTCGTCCTACTTCCTGGAAAATCCTGCAAAACTTCATTATGACTCAATACAAGCATTTGACTCTAACAAATACGAATATACATGTTCATTTAATATTGTGGAGAATCATGATCGGTTTGTTTCTTGAAAACATATTTGGGGTTTCCCCTTACACTTATCTTTTGCAAAAATACTTTTAGGTTGGAGTTAAGACTAGGCCAAACAACATAGTAAAGTATTTCCACATTTTAATTGAGAAACATGATCAACCAACAATAAAAATAAAACATGCATACGGAAGCAAATAACAATCAAACAAATAAAATCACACAAAACATGGGTTGCCTCCCAAGAAGCGCTTGTTTTTGTTCGAGTCACGAGCCTGACTCTACCCTTATTTAATGGAAATAGGGGAGGTTTTCCCTACACTTAGGATTAAGTGCGGGTGAAAGTAGCGATACACACCCTTAGGGTGGAAATATGCCATGTGAGGAAAAAGTGGCGAATGAATTATATGCTCAAATGGGTGTGCTCCTATCATCATAATATTACCTAGTTCACTTTGGTCAATGGGTGAGTTGAAGTTTTCTCCTAAGAAGGGATCATTTTCAATCAACTTCAAGAGACTCCTAGTTGGGGATCTATCTTGACCTAATAAACCCGGTTTAAACCCATAATGTTTCTTACGATCAATCATGAATGGGTGATGTAAGTATGTAAGGTCATGGTTCACTCCTATGTTGGCTTCTTCTCTACAAGGCTTGGGGTCTACTACCTTCAACGTAAAACTACCCGGACTACATGGTTTGATGGGTGGATCGGGACCTATTTCAATTCCTAAATCTTCATCCAAGGATGGAAGATTAGGTAATGGTTTTGGTTGAGGCTCCGGTTCATCAAAACTAGGAACTTCCCTAGAACTAGGAGTAAGGTTATCACTACAAGTGTTCAAACCTATATCCTCTAGTGGTGCTTGGTCCAAGGGTTCTACCTCAATTGGGGTTCCTATAGTCTCTTCTACTTCTTCCGGGTAAGTCACGGGCGGTGTATGTGCCTCAAATGATGGTAGGACTTGTGAGGTACTTTGTGGGCTTGAATTGTCCACCTCATCCTCCATTGTACCTAGATTACCTATGTGTTTGTTTTGTACTATGGCTTTAGGTGACATCCACACAGGTATCCCTGAGTAATCATCCCCAGACAAACTTCCTGTTTGCTCCTTCAAACTTGTTTTTGATTGATTTGTGATGTTGTTTGTTGGGTTGTCTACTCTATAATAGTATTGGGCACAGTCTTCTAAGGTATCCCATGCTTCTTCATCACTTAATTCCCTAGGGCCCCCATTGGCAAAATCATCAATGCACATTTGGTCACATCGGCTGACACGATAGTAAAATATTTCGGTTAGGGATGCTAAAGAGAAACTATGATGAGGGAATTTTCGAAGTAAAATTTTAAAACGAGTCCATGCATCATATATAGGTTCATCTCGATATTGTTTGAAATTCGAGATGTCAATAGGGTAGAATGGTCTTTGTGGTTGGTGGTATGGTGGATTCGCGTACTCCATAATGGTGAACGGAAGAGTCAATGGAAATTAAGAACAAACACACAAAGAAAAAGATAAACTAAAGAAATCCTAAAAATAAAAATAAAATCTTACTAGAATGGAATCTAGCAAGTAGACCTAATAAAAAGAAATCCTAACCTAGACAATAACTATTTCCCCGGGCCGCGGCGCCAAAAACTTGATGCGTGGGAATCGCACCTTGCTTTACCTCTCGAGGGATCTCGAGAAGCTTACAACCCCCACCAGGCAGTGTACCTGATCGTTGTAGTATAGTATAGTGACAAGTACCGGGGGATTGATCGTTCAGCTTAGGAATAGTGTCGCTAGGATTAGAAAGCCTAATTAATAGTTCTAGAGGTGAGGGATGATTATTTTTGTGTTTTTATATTTTTATGAAAGCAATTAAAATCTCGGGTTCTGGAAGAGTGGGCGGAATTAGTTGCTATTCAACTAACCCAAAACTAATATATAATCAAAATAAAATACTGAAAATGAAATTAAACTAAATTATACTAATGTTGTGAGCAGTAATTGGAGAAATTGTGTTTACTTAGACTTCACTACTCCCTAGATATCTTTTACACGTTAATTACTTGTTATACTTGTATGGATGACGGATTGTATTCCTTAATACCATTCGTGGGGTGGCATACATAACTCCCCAACTCTATGAGCTCTTATCTCCTCCTACACCATGACCCAGCACAACTATAGGGATTGTAAACAGTGGCTCATGCATTAAATACAACCAATAAAGACCTAGTACGCCTCGGTTCATGTTTCTTAAGACGTTCAAGCATGTTACCATTTGGAGATCTGCCAGTTTTCTTAAGCCTAACATATAAATCATTCATCCAAGAACAAGAATAAACAAGTAATCAACACATAATCAACATCTAGGTTTCATTAGATCTAAGCAAACACAAGAGAGATCTAGCCTAGCATAATTGAATTGAGACAAGAACAAGAGATAAACAACCAACACATAGACATATTGATTGAATTAGAAGAACACTTATCTCAATTACAATGCAAGGTATCAAGGGTATGGAACCCTTGAAAAACCTGTAAAAGAGGCACCAAATTCGTCTTTAGGGTTTCACCAAAACTTCTCTCTTCTTTATGAAAAAACTAGAAAACTATATATAGGAAAACTGGGCTGACGGCGTCAAGACAAGCATGTGACGCCGTCACCTCGCCGCCAAATACTTCCTCGGACGGCCTTGATCTACTTATGACGGCCTATGTGACGCCGTCACCACCTTAGGTATTTTATTCTTGGGACTTTGACGCCGTCATCAACTACGGTGTTTTATTCTTGATGTCTGACGCCATCAGGGTGTAACTCTTGACGCCGTCACCTAGTGTCTTCAGCATGGAAAATTGATACTTTGCCGTTTTCTTCACTTTTATGCTCCAAAAACGTCCAAAATGGCTTCTTTTCCAGAATTCACTCTCCAAACACCTAAAATCACAAAAGGAACGATTTAGGGCAATATTTGATCAAATAAAGTCGGATTCGGGCTTAAATGACCCCCTAAAAACGGATCATTTTTCGCCTCATCACAAGGTTTCAAGGGGTTGGAACCCTTGAAAAACCTGTAAAGTTACACCAAAATCGTACTTAGGGTTTCTCCCAAAACTTCTCTCTTTAATGTGAAAAATTAGAAAACTATATATAGGAAAAGAGGTCTGACGGCGTCAAGACAAAGCTTGTGACGCCGTCACCTCGCCGCCAAAACTATCTTCGGACTGCCTTGATCTACATTTGATGCCGTCAAGACTAAATCATTTCCAGGCCGTCATGACTTTTACTCTTGACGCCCTACCTTCGTGACGCCGTCAAATATGTACTGGGTCGTCATGGAATTTTGCTCTTGAAGCCGTCAGGGAATTGCTCTTGACGCCGTCACCTACTGTTCCCAGCATGGAAAATTAAGACTTTGGCGTTTTCTTCACTTTTATGCTCCAAAAATGTCCGAATTGCTTCCTTTTCCAGATTTCACTCCCAAAGTACCTAAAATCACAAAAGGAATGATTTAGGGCAATATTTGATCAAATAAATTCGAATTCGGGCTTACATGACCCCCTAAAAACGGATCATTTTTCGCCTCATCACGTTGTTGGAACATCAAGATGTCATTTCTAAGCTTGGTAGTTCTTCCCGGTGGGAAAAATTGAGCAAGGAAACGAGAAGTGAGATCATCCCAAGAGGTGATGGATCCCGCGGGTAAACGTTCAAGCCATTGACTAGCTTGGTCACGTAGAGAGAATTGGAATAGACGTAATTGGGTCGTCTCTTTAGTTGCAACATCAAGTTCTATGGAATTTATGATTTTCAGGAAATCCTTGAGATGTTGATTAGGATCTTCGGAGCGAAGTCCATGGAATGCATATCCGCTTTGCACCAACCGGATGGTGTCGGATCGCAAGGGAGACACATTGGCTCCTTGAGTGAGCTCAATGGTGTTTCGATAGCCTTGGTGGCTAGGACGGGAATATTCTCCTAAAGTTCAGGGTCTAGGAGGTTGGTTTGCAAGTGGTGGGTTTTGTGGGTGGTTTTGTTGTGGTGGGTTGATGGGTTCAAGGATATTACCACCTTCCATGATGTCGGATGGCAAACATTACGAACAAAGAAACGAAGAAATAAGATAGACTAAAGAAAACTTAAAAATAAAAATAAAAATCTTACTAGAAAGGAATCTAGCAAGTAGAACTAATAAAAAGAAATTCTAACCTAGACAATAATTATTACTCGGGCTGCGGCGCCAAAAACTTGATACGCGGGATTGCGCCCTCGCAACAGGTTTTACCTCTCAAGGGATCTTGAGAAGCTTGCAATCCCCGCCAGGCAGTGTACCTGATCATTGTAGTATAGTATAGTGACAAGTACCGGGGGATTGATCGTTCAACTCAGGAATAGTATCGCTAGGATTAAAAAGCCTACTAAACTAGGTCTAAAGGTGAGGGATGATTCTTTTTGTATTTTTTATATTTTATGAAAGCAAGTAAAATCTCGGGTTTTGAAGGAGTGGGTGGAATTAGTTGCTAGTCAACTAACCCAATTAACTACAGATGCAATCAAAATAAAATAAAAAGAAATGAAAATAAACTAATATAATTATGTGGTGGAAACAATAATGAGAAAATATGTGTTTACTTAGATTTCATTACTCCCTAGATATCTTTTACCGGTTGATTAGGTTGTTACAATTGCATGGATGACGGGTTATATTCGTTAATACTAGTCGTAGGGTCGTGTACAATATTCCCTAACTCTATAAGCTCCTACTTCACTCCTATGTCGAGCCGACTAAAAGCTCCTAACATGGGATCATTAGAATTCACTTATGCATTAAATATAACCAAAAATCGTAGTACACATCCGATCATATTTCTTAAGATGTTCAAGCAAGTTACCAATGGAAGTCTGCCAGTTTTCTTAAGCCTAGCATCGAATACAATCATCCACAACAATTATAAACAAAAAATCAACCAATAATCAACATCTAGGTTTCACTACATCTAAGCAAACACAATAAAAACCTAGCCTAGCATGTTAAAAGAAAGACAAGCATAAGATAGAATCAAACAACACATAGACATATTGAATGATTATTGGAAGACTTATCTTTATTCAAACATGGATGAAAGAAGGGTTTGAAACCCCTACAATATGATGAAAAATCGACCTAGGGTTTGTGATAAAGTTTCTCCTAATGTTCCACTCCTTTTTGAATGAAAAATTGGAAAAATATATATAGAGAATACATCCTGACGGCGTCACGTTATAACCTCTGACGCCGTCAACTCGCCGCCAAGTTAAGAGTCGTATTGCCTAGATCTAGTTCTGACGCCTTCATGTAGAGATTGAGCTCTGGGCCGTCACTTGCATTTTGACCCTGACGGCCTTGGTGACGCCGTCAGGTCAATAACACTAAAAATGTTCTAGTACACTTCCACCTCTTTTGCCACTCTTGACGCCGTCATGTGTGAAGCCTTGACGTCTTCAGGTACTGTTACCAGTAAGGATTTTGAGACTTTGCCGTTTTCTTCACTTTTATGCTCCAAAAACGTCCAAAATACTTCCTTTTCCAGATTTCTCCTCAAAAGTACCTAGAATGACAAAAGGAACGATTTAGGGCAATAATTGATCAAATAATCACGAATTCGGGCTTGAATGACCCCTTAAAAGCGGTACACTTTTTGCCTCATCAAGGACACTATACATTCTAGAAAAAAATGATAGTTTCGATAACGTTTTACATTATGCATAAAAAATTTATAGTGTGACGACATCAGGTTGTGTGGGTGACAGCGTCACAAGGGTCGTGACAGCGTCACTAAGGCTGTCTCCACAAACTGACCCATCACAAAACCACTTCGAGATTGCACTTTCTGGGCAATTCTGATGACGGCATCACACTTGCTGGTCACAAACTTGAAACTTGTATTATTCGTCTAACTTGTATAATTCTTCTGTTCTTCGTCCAAATGAGCTTGGGTTCCGCGTGTTTCCAGCAAAAGCATTCCCAAACACCTAAAACTTAAAAAGAAAATATTTAGGGCAATCAATGATATAAAATGTATTAAATTGATGGCTAAATGACCTCTAAAAACTATACGATTTTTACACCTCATCAGATTATGTTTGTTTTCAACGTGCATGTATTTTGGTGAGTTTCGTTGTTAGTGTTATCAATACAAGTAATATAGCATTCGATGTTTTGCTAATGTAAAATAGATAATATCCAAAAATAGTGTCACTATTACATGACCATGGTTTTTTTGTTTGGCTTGGTAAAGGTGATGATCGAATGTATATATACACAAGAGAAGGTGAAAGTATTGATTTGGTGACGGTGAATTTGAGGATCACTAGTTCACTGCTACACTATTTGATAAGAATTTTACTAAAAAGGTAACGTGAAATTGAGGTGAGAGTAGTGGATCAGATCATTGCTACTTTTAATTTTGAATTTTTAGACAAAAATACACCGTTGGTCCCTAAACTTTTCACAAAACATCACCATGCACCATAAGTTTGAAAAATAGTCGCCATGCGTCCAAAAGTCAGTTTTTTGAAGCCAAATGCGTCCCTCTGACCGTAATCCGTTAGTCAACGCCCGTTATATCTCAAATCTGTTAAATGACTATATTGCCCATATACATATAACAACCCCAAACACATCTTCATTTCATTTTATTCCATCTCTCTCTTACCAAAACACACAAAAAAAAACACGGTCACCGTAACAGTACAACAAGTTCAACTTCTAATGAAGATGAAGAATTAGTTGATGATGATGATGATTTGGATTCGAGATCTGAGTTGGAATCTCAGTCTGGTTTTGGATCTTCGGTTCATAATGAATCTGTTGCTGCTGGTCCACCGCCTCCGCCTTCGATTTTCGGGCTGAAGTCGAAGTATTCGGTGGCGGGGAGGTCGTCGAGCTGGAAGACGGGAGGGTATGATGATAATAATGATATGAGGACGGTGATTAGGCATAGGGATTTGGTGGAGATTGTGGGGTCGATTAAGGAGTATTTTGATAAGGCGGCTGATGCAGGTTAGCAGGTTTAAAAAATGCTTGAGACTGGTAGGGCTCAGCTCGACCGCAGTTTCCGGCAATTGAAAAGTAAGGATTTGCCCCAATTTTTATTGTTGGTTAATTATGTGTTTTACCATTACAAAACTTATAGTAGTAACTTAGTTGCATTTCTTACCAATTATAGTATCACGGGTGTAAAAAAACTTTGCTATTATCCAGTAAAAAATAGAAGTGGATTGATATAATTAGTAAGAAAAAGTTATTTTTGTGGATTGGACAAACCGAAAACAAAGTTTTCAGATGTATATTAGAAAATTAGTATTTAGTAGGGTAATGTTCGTAGGACACCAGGCTTAATACGTTACGCTCACTTTATAGGAGATCCTTGTATGCATCGAGTGAAATGCTGCGTTTTAGTATGGGTGCATCTATCTCAGTTATCATATTAACAGAAAGCTGAGTTGAAATCGTTCAGTGCCCAAGCTCTGTTTTTGGGCGATTTATGAGTTTATGGATTGGATGTAGTTGGTATGTTGGTGGACATATTACTTTTGTGGTTACTTCTATTAATCAAACCAATTGAGGTTTTTTGAACATTTTAAACTAGTCTATTTAGTGGTGATAGATCTCATTACAAGATTCACACCCTACTTTACTTTAGATTAGATTTTAATTAAATCAAGAACTTGTGTTGCCTTCGATACTTTTCTGTATGCTATGGTATCTTTATCTTGGTTTTTGATGTGGTGACTTTTCGAAGTATTATCTAATCTCTGGTAAAGCAATATAAATTTATGACCATTGCAGATTTTGATTTGTATAATGTAAGGATAAGCCGATAGTCTGTTCATATATTACATTTTAGATATATTGAGTTTTCTTGTGGTGGTCATCTTATTGTCGGCACATATATTAGTAAGTCTTTCTATAGGTAGTAGTCCATTTCAGTTTTCGCTGCTTGGTTTGAGTAAGCTTTTAACCGAGATGGTTGGACAAGGTTGTACTTGCTAAAATAGCCACCTTATTGCTATCAGTTGCCATTGCTTTGCTATTAATGAAATTGAAGTTTGTGACTTCTATTGTAGTGCTAAATTTACATATGATACTATAGAAAGCTCTATTAAGGTTTTCTAATCGCCAATACTGTTTTGCCTATCCTAGATATATGGGTGACACCAAATTTCAAATTTTCAGATATACTTAAGTTTTATCCTTAGTAGTTATGCATTCAAATGTAGAACTCATAGAGTATGAAAGATGTTGCAATATGTTACCAATGATCTGTATTTATGCAACAACCCTTTTTTGTATGATAATTATATAATTTTTGTTGATTGCTAAATTTATTTCTTTTTTATCAACTTTCACAGGATCGATTGACAGTATGCCCCGATGTTTATCCTAATTTGAGCATTGCAGTTCAAAAAAATGTATGCAAATGGTGGGATTGGCTCTTTCTATTCTGGTCTTTCCCCTACATTGAAGGACTATGAAGGTAGTGCTACTACTTATTATGTTGGCGAGTATGACAGAGTACTGATAATGACAGTGAAGAAGATAATCGAGGAAGACGCAAAGGAAGATTGAAATACCCGAGATATTATCTTTTAGTGTAGTGAAATGTTTTAGTGATGTAGCAAATTCATTCTTTTGATTAAGAGCTTGAACAGAGTTGCGTTGTATTAATTATATATGTTTCAAGTAATATGATTCTTTATTGAAGTATTTAAAATTCTATGAAATGAAATATATGATTAGTTTGGTTGAAATGGATACTGTGTGTTGGTTGCCGCATGTATGGATAATCCCATGGGTTTTGATATTGTGTGTTGGTATGAACATATGATGAATGGAGATTTTTGTTTCATTGAGTTTATGTTTTTAGTGGAATTGTTTACGAGATTTAAAAATGGTGATGGTGTTAATTTTAAAGAGAGAAGCAGAAATTTAGAGAGAGAAGCAGGAAAATGAGATAAAGAGAGGGTGGCAGTGATGATAAAACTTTTTGATAAAATACATCGTTCGTCCCTAACATTGTACCACCATAATAATTAACCAAAACGATGAAATGACCATTTTGCCGTCATGTGCAAGGCACATGGGGGAAAATAACGGGTGTTGACTAACGGATTACGGTCAGAGGGACGCATTTGGCCTCAAAAACCTGACTTTTGGACGCATGACGACTATTTTTCAAACTAAGGTGCATGATGATGTTTTGTGAAAAGTTTAGAGACCAACGGTGTATTTTTGTCGAATTTTTAAAATGACATTCAAAGTTCCAAACCATTTACACTCTATTCTAAAAAAAATAGGATAAAAGTAAATGAAATAGAAGTAGAAAAAATAGAGTGAAAAATTATGTTTTATTCTTTAAGTTAATAATGAAAGTTAAAAAAAGATAAAATTTTTTGTTTTTAATGAAAAAATAGAAAAACAAAACAAACAAAAATACATTTGTGCCTTTCAAATACATGTTTCAAAATTGCGAGGTTAAAAAAAAAAAAAAAAAAAAAAAAAAAAAAAAAAAAAAAAATTGGTTGTCAAAAGAAAACATACAAGTTTTTTTCCATCTTTTATCTAAAAAATGAAGTGAAAGTTTTTTAATAAAAAAATACTACCTAAATCCACTTTTTTCTATACTTCTTTCTGCCTTTTATTTTATAAAAAAATCTTAAAAAACAACTTATTTATTGTTTTTTCCATTTTTTTTATTTTACTTTTCAAAAAAATCATCTCTAAAACATAGTGTTAAACTTGTTGCTTTTCCTTTTTCATCTAATTTTTCTATTTCACATTTAAGGCATGTTTGACACACAAAATTATAAAAAAGATTATGGTTATTTTCGAAAAAAGAAAAAGGCTATTGAAAGTTTGAAACTATAAGATTTGTTTGATAGCTATTACACATGATTGTTGAGAGATTATGCTTATTTTTTCAAAAAATAAGCTATTAAAAAATAATATTTGTTTGGCAGACATAACTTATAAGATATTCTAAAAAACAAATAATCTTCCATCGTCTCTTAAAACAAAGGTTACTTCATGTAACTTATACAAAAATAATCTCTTTTTATAATCTCCAACACAAGCATCATCTCCATTCTCCAACATCATCTCCAGTTTCAGCAATATTTACTTTCGCCAAACATACCCTAGGTCTATAACTTACGAGAGGTTTTAGAAAAAAGATCTATCATAATCTCAATTTCAATTTTTAGTCTCTCGCTCCGTCTTTAGCCACATCTCCGGTTTTTTATAGTGGTTATTTTCACCAAATATACCCTTTTAACTCATAAAACACAAATCCAAACGCCCCCTATCAAAGGAAACAGTGCCAAAAGACAACACATGGCTTAAACCACTCACCCCCCCACAAATACCCTTTTCCTCATATTTCATCTTCATCGCCTCACCAAACATTCAACACCATCCAAAAACAAGAACAAAAACAAAAATGGAAAACAGTAAGCCAACTGAAATCAGCAGCTCAAAAATGTTTGAAGGATTTAACAAAAGATACAAACATTATTCACCAACTTTGGGCTGTTCTATGAACTTTCATATTTACTTCCCTCCTTCTTCTTCACCTGATCAAAAGTTTCCTGTAAATTATTTACCCTTTTCATTTTTTTGTGTTAATTGTTGATTTGTAGTTAACATTTTTTGATGACTTTTTTCATTTTTGTTGTTGATTAGTTTAATTGCAGTTTTTGTGTTAAAGGGTGTTGATTTATTGTTAATTTTAAGAAAAATGTGTTAAAAATTTCTTGATTTGTTGTAATATAAGAACTTTAATAATTTGTTTTGATCTTGAATATAGTTGAATATTTAGTGTTTAAGATTGTTATTGTTTTGTTATATATATAAGAAATTTGTGTTAAAAACTGTTGATTTTTAATTTAGTTCATTTTTAGTGAAAGAAGGTGTTAAAATTTGTTGTTGTATTATAGAATTTGTGTTAAAGATTGTTGCTTTGTCATATGTGGTTTAAGGTTTTGGATTTTGGGTTTTTTGGTACTTGCGCGTTTAGTGATAAAGATTGTTAATCTTTTTTGTTGAATTTATGTTAAAAGATTTAAGAAATTTGTGATTGTTTGTTGAATGCTAGAAATTTGTTTTATATGAAATATTGTGTTTGATTTTGCTATTTTGGATTAGCGTTTAGGGTTTTGGATTCGGTGGTTCGGGGATTTTGCTATTTTTATGTCACTTTCATTGAAATGTTGGTTGATATTTGATGTTTTGGGAGAAACAAGAAGCATAAACATGAGGGTATCAACAGCTTATTGCCTTATATGACTGTAGTCTATAGATGTGATGTGCGTATATGCTGTACATTGATGTATGTATGCCTAAAATTATTCCACATGTGTGCTATTCTTCTTTTTTGGTGTGGTCCCTTGTACCTTTTGGTCTAGCGCTCTATCTGAAAATGAAGCATATGGACTTTGTTGATTTTGGGAGTTTTGGTTTTAAGAATCGAAACTTAGGAGTTAGGAAACATAGACAAGTGTCGAACCTTATTCACCAGGACAACTGGGTGATTTACAATTTAATGTGAATATGTGACTATTAAATTTTCTTGTAGAGTAAAATACTGAAACTGCGTTTTTGTTTAACTTGAATAGTCATGTGGTTGACATCTAAAGTCAAAAGTGTATCTACGAGCAACAGATTCTTGGTTTGATATTAAAACACACCAAAACATTCTTGGTTTTATATTAAAACACACCAAAACATTCTTGGTTGAATAGTCATGTAATGTTTTGGTGTGTCTATACAGCGAAATGAGTCATGAATAGTGTTGCTTTTATTTAGTTACTGTTAAGTTATAATTCCTGATCTTGAGTGATCATTAACAAATTTTTATATTAAAAACAAGGTGTCGGCCTTATTATGGAACTTGTTTGGACTTATATGTAAAGTTGGCATTATGTTTTCAATTTTCAATACATGGTCTTTCTGTAAAAGGCATCTAACTTTTGTATCTGGTAATTGGGTTTAGGTACTTTACTGGCTGTCTGGTCTAACTTGCACCGACGAGAATTTCATTGGAAAATCCGGTGCTCAGCGAGTTGCTTCAACTGAAGGCATTGCTTTGATTGTTCCGGATACCTCTCCACGTAAGTCTGCCTTTTATAGTTTTAGAAACATTCTTCATATATGTGGCTATCAGTGCTCCGAGGTTGCACATAATATTCAGTTATTGCGCTTGAATAAACCAAGTCACTAACCAACTGTTTTTGTGCATGATATAGGAGGCCTGAATGTGGAGGGGGAATCAGACAGTTGGGATTTTGGTGTTGGTAAGTTACATGAAATCAGAAACTGCATATCTTTGTATTTTTTATTAATTGCTTTATGTGGAAATAAGTCAATTTCTTATTTAAAGAGTACAGACGTAGGCGATTGATGAAGTTTGGCAATTATTTAATGTGCTCGTCACTTCATATTTGAAACAGGTGCGGGCTTTTATCTGAATGCTACTGTAGAGAAGTGGAAGAACTGGCAGATGTATGACTATGTAGTCAAGGAACTACCACAACTACTTAGTGAGAACTTCCCACAGCTTGATACATCAAGGGCTTCTATTACTGGTCACTCTATGGGTGGACATGGAGCACTTACTATCTACTTGAAGAACCTCGACAAGTACAAGGTATTCCAGTTTGTCCTATGTTTTTTCTTGAATTGACTAAAATGCATACCCTGTTAGCAACGAGCCTAGAACCAAATTCATGGTTTAAAAAGTTGAGTTAGTACCAGTTGACTAAAATGCCACAGCACAGTGTATTGCATTGGGGAGTATTTAGAAAATGATTCTTTGATGTTGCATGTTTAGATTGCGTATTCATTAGTACCATTATGCGTGTACTGTGATTGATTTGCTCATATTTTCCTTTTTAATGTCTTTATATGCAGTCTGTGTCAGCATTTTCACCTATTGTGAACCCCATCAATTGTCCATGGGGACAGAAGGCATTCACAAACTATTTGGGAGACGATAAGACTGCTTGGGAGGTATTTTTTTTAATATAAAATTGGTTGGGGTGTTTGGTGTAACAAAAAGCAGGTCCTCATAGTAATAGTACATAATATGCAGGAATATGATGCCACTTGCCTGATCGCGAAATACAATGACGTGGCAGCTACAATCTTGATTGACCAGGTAAATCAATCTGTTCATCAACATATTTGGATGCTATCTGACATTTTGAAGTTCATTATTCCTTGAAACATTTGATATTGCGACTTTACCCCCATCACATACTAATACCACCCAAAAATATGCATCATTTTTTATAAAAACAAAGTAGCATGATGATCAATAATGTGTTGGAAGGCATATATAATGTGATGAAATGAACATTTTACTCCAACGGTATATAAAGTTTTGAAATTGGCAGTGTTTATAGTTATTCAGTGGTTTAACACTTGGTCATTCTTCTTATACATTCGTGATTGTTGTCTGCAGGGTGATGATGACAAGTTTTTGCATGAAAATCAACTGTTGCCAAGCAAGTTTGACGAGGCATGCAGGGCCGCAAAAGCTCCTCTGCTATTGCGCATGCAACCTGGCTATGATCACTCTTACTTTTTCATAGCCTCTTTCATAGACGACCACATCCGTCACCATGCTCAAGCTCTTAACCCGTAAGCTTGCTTCTAAAGCACGCCCCTTGACCTTGTGAACATGATAACTTAAGACTTCAAAGAACTTGTTAGACGCGAGTATTCATCTTGTTTTTTTGAATCAGTTGAAAACGCGTGTTTTAGTATTATGCATCAGAAAAGAGTGCACCTGGGCCTTGTTATGTTATGGTTTCAGAGTCTGAACTAGTCTGATGTTTATTTATGTTTTAAAACGATTTAATTATAAACTTTCTTAGAGACGGTGGTTTATGATCTTGGTAGGTCAAGGGTGGGGAATTGCAGGATTTGAGTTTGGAAGAGTTATGGATGCTGCTTGGATTACCTTTTTATATATGGTCTATTGCTTTTCTGACTGCCTATTATTTATGTGTCTATCTTGTGAACATCTGAAATCCTATAATCCGTTTTTATTATATGATTTAGCCAAAAATGCATGAGTCGTTGATCTTTATGAGGAGCCTTGTACTTTTATGGGTCATTGTGGCGTGACTCATGAGCGCACCCCTAAAGAGAAGATAAGCACTTAGAACATCTGATATGTCAAATTGGTGGAATAGGTCAAATTAAAAGTCACCATAAGTACTCCCAAGTCCCGAATGCTAACAATATTGTAAGTCATCGTCCTAATAACTGAACAATTTGATCACTTGTTGGTTTCCACCCTTCTGCAGCACATCCAAAGAAACCTCAAAAGGATACCCTCAAACACATTTCAATCAAAAGACATGACAACAGATTATACTTTATTGCACTTTTAAGAAACCAACAAATCAATTCTAAGCCCTAATGTTCAGAATACACAATCTTATTGTCATGTGAAGAAAATTTATTCCGCAACAAATTTGGCATCAACTCAGCTGGAAAAAACATGCCCATCCTGCGCTGAATCAATTCGAACAGCATAAGGAGAATCCCAATCCGCATCAAATATCTTCTGAAGCTGCATCACTATCGCAGGATTATACGTTCCAAAACCAATACCAGCAGTTGTATAAAAGTGATCCCAAATCAAATTACTAGTCCCAATATGTGCTCTTGTGTCGCTAACTGCGTATTTCCCATGGTTATATCTGGCGTAACCTGGATACGTATTTCCTGTAATATTTCCGTTACTAATAGCAGGCCCACTTGAAAAATAACCTGGAATCATATAATACTTGATCTCAACTTCACCCAAACAGTGGTTATCTGGTGAAGAGGAGCATAATTTGTTGGAATCAAGAAGACTTTAAATATTGATCCGTGTTGATGTTGAAATCCGGCATGTAAGACACAAGTAGCTTCACTTTCGCTTGCTTTGAGAAAACAACCTGCATTAATACCATAATATGAATAATCATAAAATTAACAGCAAATGATATTATTTTTTTGGTTAGATTTTGCAAGTTACTTGTGATACTGTTGAGGCTAAAGAGGACCAGTAAACGACTTGTGCTGAGTCTTTAGACTGACCAAGCCAATCCATGGTATTGATACGCATGGTTTCCCCAAAGTTTACTGATCTAACAGTGTCGACCCATGCCTGTTCATCCGTTTGTAAATTCCCAAATAATAGCTGCATAAAAATAAATATAAGAAAAAGATCAGATATGGAACACAAAATGACCCAACCAAATCGTTGAGACCAAAATAGTACAACCTCTGGAGGAGCAAATGAGAGATAACTCGATAGAGGCTGTGAGTTCGAATAGTTTAGTCCAGGGGTTTCGATTGATAATTGCAAAGTTGAAGGGTCGGTGAGCAATGGATAGCCGGCTGTGTGAGGAACATCCACATAATGAGGTAAAGGTGATCTGCAGCAGTAATATTAGCTCTCAACACTTATTTAGTTTCAGTGAATAGAATCAACCATGTTCACAAACATACCTGCATCTTCCTTTAGATGGTACGAAATGTGACCAGCAAGGTACTGTTCTACTGATCTGCGATTGCTGATCCCATATATTTGTTGTATAATCTGAATAATTTAAAGTTCCGAGTGTCCATAAATTGTTATAATAGATTTCCAGTTGTTTCGCTACTGTTGGACAGTCGACTAGATAGATTCCAATTTCCTTCACCTATAAATCCAACCTATTATTTAGAACAGCTTAATTGGTACTGTGACACATACTGAACTGTGTGGCGCATAAGCTACCTGAGTAAAAGCTTTCCAGTCATTGTTAGCAGATCCAACATAAACATGTCGAGAATCTGATATCCAAACTTTAGCATGAATAAAACCTGATCCAAACCAATTCTTAAGCAACAACGTTACACTCTCCACATTATTCCTTCCTGAAGCAAGGCCATCGGGTCATCAGTGTTATCAGGATATCGTCCTGTATGCTGCAAGAGCCTGAAAAGAATACAAGCACATAAATAACCATCGTTGAACTAAAATAATATAAAAGTTGCAGCAGAATTATACCTAATATTGACATCACGATCAGCCGCATCTTCAATGGACTTATACACACTCAGACCTTCACTAGAACCAAACCTCTGCATGTTCTCATTAGAGTATCCGTAATCAGCTGAACGAGAATCGTTGGGACGTGCTATTAGCTGCCACATCTGTGTCATTATGTCCAGATTCTGTGTAGAGTTTCCAGCTAACCATCTAAACACGTCCGCTGATAACAATCATAATATGCATTATGCTACTAACATCAAAGTTTTCATTATAGAAAACTTAAATAAGATATATCGAATCACATTAGTACAAATTTTTGCACCAGGATGTTTTTCAACTACAGATAGTAAAAGAGTGAGTCAAAAGTAACTGCAGGGTAAAAAAGTCGAAATGCATATAATTACCATGTATGACTCAAAAGTTCTAAACTATAACTGAACTCTAGATACTTGGACTTTAAAGTTAAGAAAAACACTAGTTACCCGTGTCGAGAACTCCAGGAATGAGTTCGAGATGAGGCATATCAGTCGGAATGGACTGAACAAGCCATGCCTTGCACTGCTCATCATGTTCAAACTTAGCTCTTGCTAGCAATACAAACTGATTGTAACTAGTTAATAATAATGGGACTAGAATTGCTAGTGAAGACCAATGTTTTTTGGTTGTGCTTGTTTGCATCATAATGTTGGTGAGTAGTGAGAAGTGAAATGGACATATTATGTCTGCTCTATCATGGAGATTAATTCATGTGGGTCATGGCATATTTATTTCTTTTGTGATAAAATGGACACGTTTGGACATTACTTTATTTGTTAACGAGGCAGGCAGAACCCGTGCTAAGCACGGGCTAAGAATCTAATTGTTAATCGTGTATTCTTTCTGTATATTGGCGAGTGTATACTTAATTATTGTTTAGTATGTTGTATGAAATGTTTTAACTTTCTTGTATAAAAATTTAAAAGTGTTTGATGTTGTTTTGGTTTTGTGGTGTTGTATTCTATATATGGGCTTTTGGTTATTAAGTTGTGATTTCTCTATTTCTTTTGGCATATTACTTATTTGCATGATAAAAAAAATGGCTTTGTTTCTTTTGATCTATTACTTAGCCCTACAATACTTATATATTAAATGGTTTTTGCATGGTAATATGAACCACACGGGGTATATCTAATTGGTTATAGTTTAATGTGCGTTAAATATTTTCTTTATTAAGTTTGTAAGTTAAAGTTTGTGTAATAATGTATATATAATAATGCCACATAAACTGTATAAAAATCGTTACAAACGTTTTTAGCTTCATCTCATTTTATTGTACAACTAATTTTATTGAAAATTAACATTGAAGTCTAACTAATATTAATAAATTTTATCAATAAACTTAATTCTAAATAGCTAACTAAATGAATATTAATTAACACACTATTAATAATTCCTAAAACCTTTGGACTCCACTATTATGTCTTAAACTTAATTTTTTTTTTTAATTTACAAATGGGTTTGAGCAAAAATTATATGCTTTTTCTTTTATATTCATTATTCAAGTTACATGCTTACATAAACTAATCATGCTAAAAAGTATCATTTAGCCATTTAAATGTTGCTTTACATATATGCTCGTACACATTTTCTTTAATCAATTCGCACATGTGAGTTACATCAATAGAAAACACACATAAATTACTTGTATATGAAAATGCATTAACATAATACATATATTTATATATATTGCATTAGGTTAAATCATCAATTATTCTTGCAACATTTTCAACTTTATCTCAATCTATAACCGACTTTTAATTGTATACTAATTACTAAATATCATGTGATAAATTCCGGCAAGCCTTGCACTTCCATCTCGATGTTCTATATACTTCACATTAAATGCACCGGTTTTGTTTTTCGATAAAAGTTTGAACTTTTGCTTATGTTTAAAACTCAACTTTTTTATTTGATATTATATTTTACAAACGGATTTAAGTCAAAATTATGCATTTTTTCCTTTCTATTCATTACTCAAAGTGATATTTTTAATATGTCATATTTTACTATTATGGCAAACTCATTTAATTGGCGAAAATATTGGTTTCTCACTAATTATTCTACATATAGAAAAAGAAAACACTTTGTGATGCGCGACCTTCTTCTTTACAATAATAATTCAATTGCACACGATAAATTCATTCTAATATTTCTCAAAGAGCATTTGAACGCAACTACTTACATAAACTAATCACGCTAAAAAGTATCATTTAACCATTTAAATGTTGCTTTACATACATGCTCGTGCACATTTTCTTGAATCAATTCGCACATGTGAGCTACATCAATAGAAAATGCACATAAATTACTTGTATATGAAAATGCATTAACATAATACATATATCTATATATATTGCATTAGGTTAAATCATCAATTATTTTTGCAACCTTTTCAACTTCATCCCAATCCATAACCGACTTTTAATTGTATACTAATTACTAAATATCATGTGATAAATTCCGGCAAGCCTTGCACTTCCATCTCGATGTTGTATATACTTCACATTAAATGGACTGGTTTTGTTTTTCGATAAAAGTTTGAACTTTTGCTTATGTTTAAAATTCAACTTTTTTATTTGATATTATAATTTACCAACGAATTTAAGTCAAAATTTTGTATTTTTTCCTTTCTATTCATTACTCAATGTGATATTTTTAATATGTCGTATTTTGCTATTATGGCAAACTCATTTAATTGGCATAAAGATTGGTTTCTCACTAATGATTCTGCATATAGAAAAAGAAAACACTTTGCGATGCGCGACCTTCTTCTTTTCAATAATAATTCAATTGCACACGATAAATTCATTCTAATATTTCTCAAAGAGAATTCGAACCTAACTACTTACATAAACTAATCACGCTAAAAAGTACTCCCTCCGTCCCATAATAATTGTCCACTTTTACTTTTTTGAGTTTTTTTTGTTAAACTTTGACCATTAATCTTTTTATTTGTGTTTTATAATACTTGATGAAAATTATACAAAATAAAAATACATTAAAAACACAATCTATTCCAGTATTATTCATAAAGTATTATATTACACAAATAAAAGTATTTATAGTCAAAGTTGAATGAATAAGACTCAAAAAAGTCATAGTGGATAATTATTATGGGACGGATGTAGTATCATTTAACCATTTAAATGTTGCTTTACATACATGCTCGTGCACATTTTCTTTAATCAATTCGCACATGTGAACTACATCAATAGAAAACACACATAAATTACTTGTATATGAAAATGCATTAACATAATATATATATATATATATATATATATATATATATATATATATATATATATATATTGCATTAAGTTAAATCATCAATTATTCTTGCAACATTTTCAACTTCATCTCAATCGATAACCGACTTTTAATTGTATACTAATTACTAAATATCATGTGATAAATTCCGGAAAGCCTTGCACTTCCATCTCGATGTTGTATATACTTCACATTAAATGCACCGGTTTTGTTTTTAGATAAAACTTTGAACTTTTGCTTACGTTTAAAACTCAACTTTTTTATTTGATATTATAATTTACAAACGGATTTAAGTCAAAATTATGTATTTTTTTTCCTTTCTATTCATTACTCAATGTGATATTTTTAATATGTCGTATTTTGCTATTATGGTAAACTCATTTAATTGGCATAAATATTAGTTTCTCACTAATGATTCTATATATAGAAAAAGAAAACACTTTGCGATGCACGACCTTCTTCTTTTCAATAATAATTCAATTGTACACGATAAATTCATTCTAATATTTCTCAAAGAGCATTCGAACGCAACTACTTACATAAACTAATCACGCTAAAAAGTATCATTTAACCATTTAAATGTTGCTTTATATACATGCTCGTGCACATTTTTTTGAATCAATTCGCACATGTGAGCTACATCAATAGAAAATGCATTAACATAATATATATATATATATATATATATATATATATATATATATATATATATATATATATATATTGCATTAGGTTAAATCATCAATTATTCTTGCAACCTTTTCAACCTCATCTCAATCGATAACCGACTTTTAATTGTATAGTAATTACTAAATATCATGTGATAAATTCCGGCAAGCCTTGCACTTCCATCTCGATGTTGTATATACTTCACATTAAATGCATCGGTTTTGTTTTTAGATAAAACTTTGAACTTTTGCTTATGTTTAAAACTCAACTTTTTTATTTGATATTATAATTTACAAACGGATTTAAGTCAAAATTATGTATTTTTTTCCTTTCTATTCATTACTCAATGTGATATTTTTAATATGTCGTATTTTGCTATTATGGCAAACTCATTTAATTGGCGTAAATATTGGTTTCTCACTAATGATTCTACATATAGAAAAAGAAAACACTTTGCGATGCACGACCTTCTTCTTTTCAATAATAATTCAATTGTATACGATAAATTCATTCTAATATTTCTCAAAGAGCATTCGAACGCAACTACTTACATAAACTAATCACGCTAAAAAGTATCATTTAACTATTTAAATATTGCTTTACATACATGCTCGTGCACATTTTCTTGAATCAATTCGCACATTTGAGCTACATCAATAGAAAATGCACATAAATTACTTGTATATGAAAATGCATTAACATAATACACACACACACACACATATATGTATATATATATATATATATATATATATATATATATATATATATATATATATATATATATATATATATATATATATATATATATATATATATAACAATCACCTAAATATGTAAGAAACAAAGAAAATAGTTGGTATCACAATCTTTAGTTCCATTTATCTAAGCATGCATGATCTTGTGTGATTTTCATGGTACCTGCGTATGATAACTAAATTAAGAAAAAAAGAAGACCAAGTTAATTATAAAGATATAAAAGATGTGTGAATCATCTCCAAAATGTTGCAAGAGAGAATTTACATATCGTTACCAACAATCAAAGATCTAAAAGATGTGTGAATCATCTACAAATGTACATACTAAATGTGATTTTAGCCGGTTTATATAGACATGAATTAGGTTAAATCATTAATTATTCTTGCAATCTTTCGCAACCCTTGCACTTCATCTCCTTTCATGATTGTATAGTTATTATGAGACTGCATTGAATTCCGAGCATTATCTATCTTGTACTCTATGCAACTACTAAACGACTCCAACTTGTTTCTAACTCTACAAACTCTATCATCATAACTCCACATTAAAATTAGGGACTGAATCTTATAGATTATTTAATATTTTTCAATATTTATGTAGAACATTTTTTTTTTCTCATATATAATGATATCTCAAGGGCTTCAGTTAAAAGAAAAAGTGAAAACATAATTGGATGAAAATTTTAAATGACAGATGTTATTTCAAGAAAAAGTGAAAACATAATCAAAAATTGACTGCGATTGAAAACATAATCAATGGGATAACTTAATTTTGAAATCAAGCCTTTTGATCGGCCAATAAAAGTCACAATTAGCTTGAATTTGGTCAAAATCATATAAATTCCAATATATCAAAATAAATATGTATAAAAGCACATTATTATTATTATAAGTTTATTTAAATCTCAATTAATACGGCACCGTTTTTCTTTCCTGGTCAACTGTACCGCTTTCCCGCCAAAAGCCCACTGCAATCTCTGGGTCCATTATGCCTTTTGCCGTTCTTTTTTGTTTTTGCCTCGGCCCATGCTGGCCCGTTTAACTGGAAGGCCCGTTTACCTTTGTATATTCACCCAATCACCCGTATATTTGTTAATACGTTTATACGGATAATGACAAAATAAACGGTAGAAAAATACAACTAGGGTACATACGTGTCGCCTATCCATCACCTTATCTTAATTATTCGGTATTAGGTATAATTGAGATTTAAATAAACTTATAATCGTACAATGTTCAGTGGCATACAATTTCATTAACCATACTTTTGCCATATTGCACCATGCTGCATTTAATGCCAGACGTGAGGAGGTTTCTATACTTTTAGACTTTCCCTGCTCATCATACTGAAACCCTCACTTTCTTGCTCCACCCAAATCTGCATCTGCAAAGAAAAAAAAATAAAAAAATCCTTACAATAAAAACACAACAAGATTTCTACAAGGTCTGTGTAGCTTTTCTGTAGCCAATGCATATTAGATGTGTTTTTTTGCTTTGGTCTTTCTTGCTTTGCATGTGTACATTGTAAGAATGTTTTTCTTTTTCACCTTTACCAAATGCATGCGGATTTTATGTATAATATGATGCTTAGAATTTGACCTATATATATATATATATATATATATATATATATATATATATATATATATATATATATATATGAAGCCAATGTATCTGTGCCTGTGCCTTTCCTTTATGCTTTTTGGTACCTTTCTTTGCTTATATCTCTCGCAAATCCATTAGGGTTAGCTTTACACAATATGAAGACTAAAAAAAAGGCCGTACGTAGGGTGCCGGCTGCTGTTTTTTTAGAGACCAAGGGTGTTTGTACTTTGCCTGGATTAGAATGTAATGGTATAGATCTAGGAAACAATAGACTACTACCTACTGTAGATGGTGTACAAGTGCATTTACATTCGTTTAGTGGTGACCTTAGTGCTCCTGAGAATGCTACCGGTGATGTTTGCACTGGTAGCAGCTTAACGCACCATACTACCTCGCAAAAACGAATAAAATGTCATAACTTGCCTGTCAATTACACCTGCGGTGAGAGAAGTGCTATGTTGTTGCATCAACCTTTGGAAGCTATGCCGACTCACACAGATACGGAACCGTTTACACCGGTTCCTGGTACACCTGCAAAGATCCCAGGTATGTGTCATATATCTGACCGTTGCTGCTGTGTCTTTTAATACTCATATGTTTTAGCCTACTTAAGATTTATAAAGATATTCCATTACTGTTTTACAGATCAATGTACCATGGAAGAAACATCAACCAGAGACACAATCACTTTAGATGTGCATCCTTCATGTCATGCAACACATGCTCCTTCCATGGATAAAGGGAAACGCAAAATATACGACGTTTCTAACGAACAACAGCCATTTGCAGAACCATATGGTTTTACATCATTTTCAGAAATTGCCACCCACCACCAACTGCTATGTAATTTGCTTTTTTTTTTTTTTTTTTTTTTTTTTTTAATATTCAGTTCGTGTTTTCTAGATTATTGTATACATTCATGACTACACCGTTTTTCTTTGTTACAGGTTCGGAAGATCTATTTATGATAGATGACAGCTGCAAAACAATCATACCTGAAGACCTTACGCGTAATACACAGTCCTTACCTTTGTCAACGTATTTACATTCCAGTGCCGCTTCCTCGGATGCAAATCAGCATATCAGGCCTGCACTTTCACCTTCCAGCGATCTAAATATGGCCATGAATACCTATCCCTGTTGTACTGAAGGTTTTATTGCTTTTTTTTAACTGAAAAAAACTATAACATCAGTTTTATAAAATATTCTTTGGTTACTTACCGAGTTTTTTCTTTTTATTTATTCCAGATACAATCGATCGCTCATCACCAAGGAGGCGATGCAGAACTAATCCACGTACCACACCTCCACCATGTATCCAAGGCATGTTTATATGCTTGCTTTTCCTGCTTCATATGTAAAATAAGAAACCAAAACATTATTTTCGACAATATTTTTTTGTTACTTACCACCATTTTTTTTTATTTCTTACAGATACATCAGATCCTTCATCACCCAGAGGCCGTCGACGACCTACTCCGCGTAACACAATTCGAACACGTATCCAAGGTATGTTCATACGCTTGCCTTTCCTGTTTGACATGTAACATAAAATAGTAACACTTATATTAACCAGGGAACTTTTCTAATGAATTCACTTACCTATGTAACACAGGCCTTCCGGATCCATACAATCTTACGCATAGTAACCAACGCTTACAGGAGGCCCACGGTACATGTATAGCCACTATTTAGACGCGTTGGCTATATGTCGTGTGCACGGTAACCCATCATTCTTTATCACATTCACATGCAATGTGAACTGGCCTGAAATTAAAGAATATATGCAAGAGTTCCCGCATGTGACAGTTGCGGACAGACCCGATGTTGTTGACCGTGTGTTTGAAAGAAAGATACATGATTTTGTACGCTTCTTACGCGATTCAAAACCATTCGGCTATGTTGAAGCAGGTACTATTTGGATTATGTCTACCGGTATTTCATATCAAGTAATTGCTTCTCTTAGCTACCTAGATCACGTCAGGTTTTCATTCTCGATACATGTTGGGATGAGACACCCTTAATCACATCAGGAGATGCTATCACCGGTGAAAGTGCCATGGATTCTTCGACAAGGAATACAACACAGCTGATAAATGCAACAACAAAAAATGAAATGAGTGGAGCACTTCAACCCAAAGAAACTCAAATGAAAACACTGCCAAAAGAAACCGTAAAATCTACAACGCCAGTGCACACACCAACAAGCATTACCATTTCAAAAACCGAGGCAACTGGAACACTTGAAATTGAACAAACTCACACTGCAGGACTGACAGAACAAGCTTCTTTATCTGAAACATCAAAACCCAAAAAAGAAGCAGAGAGAAAAAGTGCTAGGAGAGCCCTTTTCACAGAGACTGAAGATGCAAACACAACAGCAGGCCTAAAGAAATCCAAAAAAGAAGACTGATCGACCCTATACTGCAAATGGAAATGCACGATGAAAGTGCAGATTATCTATGTATGTTTCACTATTCCTTAAAGACAGTTACTTATGTAAATATTTCTACCTACCGCCTAGCACCAACCATCTAAGCAAGCGTCTACCGTAAAACAATTACATCGATCTCTATTTTGTACGTGGCCTATACAGCCATAACTTTAACACTATCGATGTCTATTTTGTGCATCGCCTGTCTAGCCAGAACTTTAAAAATTATTAACTAATGCCCTTGCTATTTGGTGCACATATTTGGTCTGTCATCAGTTATGCATTTATCATTGCACACAGTTCATATCATAAATATATCTGCAGTTTATCCATACATTAAACAATCAAACATAAAATTAAACCATAAACCAGAAATATACCCAAAAAACAAACGAGTCCAATCACCACCTTCATTCGACAAACAACAAATGGATGCGTTTCTCCCTCCTAGCCTGACGACCCACATCAATAACACCAATCAACCCAGCCAACATCTTCTTATCTGCCTCTAAGTTTCTTTCATCATCTCCAGCCCCATGTCACCAAAATCATGAAACGGCAAAAAAACCTCACCCTCCTCAATAAGCTTTTCCAACTTTTCAATCTTCTATAGCAACTCATCATGTTGTTGACCCAGCACCATCAGCATCGGTGTATTATTGGCTAAATTGGAAGTTAGGAGTACGGGACAAACCATTGTTTGAAGGAGGTGTTGCCATCTTTGATTAAGAAGGATGAAATTAAAGTTTCTCAGTTAAACAATTGCTTTTCCATTTGGGGCAAAAAAAAAAAACCCATTTAATAAAGCCAATTTTGTAGGTAAAAAGTCTCCAACAGGATATTTTCTTCAGAGTATTAACTATCTTTTGCAGCATAAAAAAATATTGTACTTTTAAAGTAGACGAAAAAGTAGTCGGCAAAAAAATAGTATTGTTTTACAACTTCCAAATTATTTTGCATTATTCTCCAAACGTTAACATGATTTTTAATACAACGCCAAAAATATTTTACTTTATTTATAAATAATAATCTCGGCAAAAAAACATCGCCAATCTACCAACTAATATATGTTTTTTTACGTACGTCCTAAACAACGGAACAAATTATACCTCACATAAAACGGCAATAAAACAGTGCAAAAAAACACGCCCGCCCGCAACGCGGCGGCCAGCGCCAATCTCGTGTATCAATTTCGTAAAAAAAAAATAGTAATTAATATAACTTTTATCTTTATTTTTTTAAATAAACTATATGAACTTAAGTAAACTTATCAGTTTAAATGTTTTTTAATAACTTTATAAATTAATAAATATCCGATAGGCTTAACTTTTTTTTTTGAAACATATATGTTGTTATTAATACTCCGTAATTGTTATTATCGAAATATATTAAATTAATGTATATGTACGGAATTATAAATACCAAAATGAAAGTACAAGTTACTGTAATATGTAAATGAAACATGCGATTGTATGTATACGAATAACTCGTGTTATTCATCTTTATTAAATTAAACAAGGATATCCGGATTTTTTTTTTTTTTTTTTTTTTTTTTTTTTTTTTTTTTTTTTTTTTATCCACGTTCATTAACAACTTATGTTATTCCTCTTTGTAAGTTTAACTCATGCGCACACGAGTTTAAAAATTAAATACGTTTAAAATTATTATTTACATGAATATAAATATCAGTATGAAAGCTCGACCTCACGAGTTACAAGATTGTACATATAGCAAACGTATGTAGTTCCTTTCTAAAGTTTAAATAAGGATATCCGGAAAGACATTTTTTCAAAGGTCATTACATGCTATTAAACACATATAATGTATTGAACATGATATCAATAATTAAATTTAAAAGAACATCAAACTTAAGATCATGTTAGTTAAACAAAGTCAATCATTCGCTCAACAAAAAATATATATATACAAAATATTAATCGATATTAATACATAATGAAGTATTTATGTAAAAATTTGCGCGTGCACAATTTTTTTTTATAGAAATTAATAGAAATTTCTTATTTAACAATCACGTGTACGTCTGCAGCAAGGTTAAAAACTAGCACGGTTTAAAAAATTTCAATTACTATGCATGACCAATAATATTCCTTCTTTATCTTTTGAAATGAACAATTATTTTGGACATAACAAAACACAAAGTATCCTTTTTCTAACAATTGAACCTATGAAATTCGAGAACTTTGTCAAACAAAAAGACGACCATATATTTTGAAAGGGAATTAATTTGCATATTTTCACTTTTGATTGAGACATTTTAATTACTGTATGAGACAGTTGTATCATATTTACATACTACTTTGAATACTTATACGGTGAGTGTGCAAATTAAAAAAAAAAAAAAAAAAAAGGTGCAAATCACTGTCTAAATTCTAATGTGTTATCGTATCACAACCATTTAAATGGTTGTATTTTAAAGAGAAATGTTATGATATTTCAACATGTACTTACTAATGCTCTTAATAGACACGTTTAGAAAGACATGTGTATGGATTAGTTACATACTGTATGTGTAACGGGACGATGAACAGAAAAAAAATGTTATAATTTTGCTCACTGAGACATATTTTGAGTGCAAATTGGATAAGTTGATAGACTAATTAATTAGGGAATATATAATATATTAGCTACCAACTCTTTACAATTTTGTGCTAATGATTGTAGCCAAGATATTTATTATTCAACAAAATATTACAATTACGTGAAGAATCCAACATAATCTTTGTTTGAGATGGACAGGATATATATATAACTATATATACATGCAAACAACTTTCTTATTTAGCACATGTTATTTTTTTAACCATGATTTCGTGTTTTGGCCAACTAGTCTATGGGGTTTTAACAGGTTGCACCTTAGACTAAAATCAAGTAAAGTCTTCCCCTTGAAGAGGTTGGTTCGACATGATTGTTTAAACCAAGTATGATTCGTGCTTGAGACACCTCACATCATAGTATATGTTCTAATACTTTAGTATACAAAAGATATAAATGAATGACCAGAGGGTACTTGGCCTGATATGTGGGTAGCCCATCAACAAATTGGTTGCGGGTTCAAGTCTCATGACATGTACAAAGTAGTAAGTGGTATATAGGTGTGAATAATTCGCTTCCCTTCGTTTATTTTGGCTAGCAATAGATTGTAGAGCACTAGAACTTATTATGGAGTTACAGTAGTCAAAAGAGTGTTTTGTCAGTTGCATTGTTTCACAAGTCTATTGGTGCTTTCAAGCCAATGCTCGACTAAAAATTCCAATGTTTTGTCATCTATAGTAACAAACAATGAAAGAAGCTAAGGACTAATCACGAAAAATCAAATTCACTATGCCTGATTTATTCATCAGCAGAAGGGGACTAAAACGAAATAGATAATCACCTCAGCTCGAATAAGCATGTCCATCCTGCAATGGTTCAACTGGAACAGCATAAGGCGAATTCCAGTCAGCATCAAATATTTGCTGAAGCTGCGCCACAATTCCAGGATTATATGTCCCAAAACTAACACCAACTGTTGCATAAAAGTAATCCCACATCAAATTACTCGTCCCAATATGTGCCCGCTTGTCACTAACTGCATACTTTCCATGGTTGACTCTAGTGTAATCGGGATACTTATTTCCTGTACTTGTTCCATTAATAATAGCAGGCCCAGTCGAATTGAAACCTGGTACCATGTAGTATTTTATCTCGATTTTACCAGAACACTTGTTGTATGGTGAAGAAGAACATAGATTATTGGAATATAGAAGAGACTTTAAATATTGATCTGTGTTGTCAATAAAATATGCCCAGTATGCTACAAGTATTTTCACTTTTGCATGCTTCGAGAAAATCACCTGCAGTTGGAAACATAAATTAATATAAAACACACAACATAATGTAAAACTGAGTCGAGAAAAAAGTTACCTCTGATATTGCTGTGGATAGAGTTGACCAGTAGACCGTTTGTGATGCATATTCAGATTGACCAAGCCAATCCATGGTACTAATTCGCACAGTTTCACCATCTGTTACAGATTTGATAGTCTCGACCCACGCCTGTTCATCGGCTTGGTATTTCTTAAATGAGAGCTGCAGTTCATAATCATGTCATATACGTGAACTAATAAAGCATCAGAAAGTACATATATGGAGCATAATATAACCTCTGGAGGAGCGAATGAGAGATAACTCAATGGAGGCTTTGAATTTGTTGAGTAATTGGATCCGGGAGTCTGAATTGGTTCATGAAAATGTGAAGGGTCTGTTATCATTGGATATCCGGCTGTGTGATGAACATCCACATAACGAGGAAGAGGTGATCTGCAGAATATGTTATCATGTTAAAAGTAACATTTTTCTTTTCTATGAAATCAGAATTGCCTGTGTTTAATAACATACTTGCATCTTTTTTTATGTGGTATGAAATGCGACCAGCAAGGTACTGTTCTACTGATCTGCCATTGCTCATCCCATATCTTTCTTGTAAAATCCGAATGATTCAAATATCCAAGTTTCCACAAGTTATTATAAAAGACTTCTACTTTTTTCGCTATTTTTGGACAGTCAACAAGATAGATTCCAACTTCCTTCACCTAAAAATCCAAACATTAATACAAACCAAAACATATAAACTTCCGTATCTTAACTAAAAATAATTACCTGAGTAAGAGACTTCCAGTCATTGTTAGCAGATCCAATATAAACATGTCGCGAATCTGATATCCAAACTTTAGCATGAAGCACACCTGATTCAAACCAATCCTTAATCAGCAAAGTTACATTCTTGACATTTGGCCTTCCTGAAGCGAGATCAGAGGGTTCTCGAGTGTAATCAGGAGCCACTCCTGAATGCTGCAAAAGTCTGAAATATGTATAAAAAAGGTTATTGATAGTTAACTGTTAAGGGTGAATTAAAGGATATAAAAGCTGCAGTACTATACCTGACATTGACATTACGATCAGCAGCTTCTTCGATGGACTTATATACACTTAAACCATCATTATAACCGAAGCTTGACATGTTCTCTTTGGAGTATCCGTAGTCCCCGGAATTAGGGTCGTCGGGATGTGCTACTAGTTGCCAGTATTGTGCCATTATGTCTAGATTGTGGGATGCATTTCCAGCTAACCATCTAAGAACATCCGCTAAGCATACGCATTAACAATATTCACATCAGTTGTTATGACGACTTGTGAAAATAAAGTCACTGTGCGACTAAAATCATAACTTGTTATGTACGTCTACATAGAAGATGAGACACATCTTGGATGTGTATAAAAGCAGAACAAGGTGAACACATGGAAGAAAGCACTAGTTTCGAAGTTTAAAGCATTGAGGCAGTGAAAACAGTTTAATGTAAATCGTGGTAACTAGTAAGGGCGTTAATAAGCCGAGCTGAAGAGCAGGACACTTGGGCTTGGATCTAGCTCAAATATTTCATCAATTGTTCTCACTTGAGCTTGAGCTATTTGAAATGATCAGAGCGCTTAAGTGGCTAGTTTATACGACTGACCTCGATTAGCTTGAATGTTAGATTAAATGACATAGACGTAAAAGTTGCTACACAATATTCTAGCGCATAAACCACTTACAGAGGATACCAATTAGGAAGTATACTCATCAGGCAGAGTATATATGTCAGCAGTTAGATGTCATATTTAGTTGAATCCAATCTAATTTTGCGAAACATTTTTTTCAAGCTAAGCTGGAGTCCTAACCAAAGAACCAATGTCAGCAGTTAGATGTCATATTTAGTTGAATCCAATCTAATTTTGCGAAACATTTTTTTCAAGCTAAGCTGGAGTCCTAACCAAAGAACCAATGTCAGCAGTTAGATGTCATATTTAGTTGAATCCAATCTAATTTTGCGAAACATTTTTTTCAAGCTAAGCTCGAGTCCTAACCAAAGAACCAATGTCAGCAGTTAGATGTCATATTTTTTTTTCCTAGCATTTGCTAACCAAATTTATATAGAAGATCATAGATATCTTGGATGTATATAAGAGCAGAACAATGAAAATAGATGGAAGAAAACCACTAGTTCTAATGTCTAAAGCATTGAAGCAGTGAGAATAGTCCAATGTTTGCAGTCAAATACTGGAAACTAGCCGAGTTGAAGGGCAGGGCATTTGGGCTTGAATCAAGCTTCAATATTTCATTAATTGTTCTGACTTGAGCTCGATGCTCTTTTAATAACTAATATAGATGTACAATTGTACATGGCCTAATCAGGGTATCCCGATGACTGTTTCCAACCCTTTCCCTAGCCACTCCCAAGGTGAGTACATATTGAGGATCCGAGACCTCTTGTGAGGACATCGGGGTGGGTCATCTTGGTGATGGTCAAAACTTTAGCTGAATGACAGGGACATTAAACCTATAATACAATATCCTAAGACAGAAGCACATTATACATAATACCAAATAATCTAACATTATATTCGACTAAACGAGCTTTCACGCAAGACGAGTCCAACATAATATTGAAAAGCACTTTGTTAAGAAGCTCAAAACTCGAGAAACTCGACTCACTAACACCCTTAGCATAACCTTACGTATGTTATAGAAACATTTAGAACAAACAGTTTAATAAACACATACAATTCAACATTACATATGTTATAAAAAAACCAACAACATAGTATATAAAAAGTTACCAGTGGCAAGAACACCAGGAACAAGAGGTAGGTCAGGCATATCAGTAGGAATAGACTGAACAAGCCATGCTTTACACTCATTATCATCATCATCATCAGACTTTAATAATCTCACACCTTCTAAAGAAACAAATAAATTGCAAGTAATTAACAACAATGTAATAACAATCTTATATATTTGTTTCATGTTTGGTTTGTAGAAGTGTATTTTGATATTGATATTTCTATTCTATTGGATGTTTGAAATGGATATTATCATCATCATTTTCATCTAGTTGACTTCCCAGATAACCCGGAATTAGAAGAAGGAATAGCCCTTTTATTTAGGGAATAATATAATATTCCTGGTCTTGCGTCACTGTTACTGCCAAACGTTTAAGCAATGTTTTTAAACCTGATTTGACCCGGCCGGGTTAACCGGTTGAATGAGTTCCGGCAAAAAGAAATGTCATGTTAAACCGGGTTATAAAAAACGGTTGAATCAGTTAGATCCACTGGGTTTTAAGTGACGCGGGTCAATTCGGTTCTCGAAACCCGATCGGATTTTGTTTTTTTCATGTTTTTTTAAAATAAAACAAGTTAATTATCGAAATCCGATTAAACCTACCGGATTTTAAGTGACCCGGTTTTACCCGGTTCTTGAAAAGAACCGGATTTGGTTTTTTCTTTAAAAGAAAACCGAGTTGACCTGGTGCTCGAACCGATTAAACTGGTAACCCGGTGACTTGACTGGGTCGATTAAAAAAACCCGGTTTTCGAAACATTGCCTTTAAGTTTTTATGAAAACTTAAGAGGCGTAAAACTCATGACTAATTTTGTGCCTAAATTACGTATCATTACTTTATTGAGTTGTGAATAAGTGAACCCACCAATAAATTATTGGCGCACAGATTTAAGCGAGATGCATTTTAGATCGCCAAATCACTTAATAATCTATCTCATGCTAGATTTATTAAGTTGTACATACATCACATAACTTAATTAGATTTGCTAACAAGTAACAACAACCCATAAGTGTTGCTTAACCTTTTACTTTAACTATAAAAACATTTTCAAATATGAACTCACTAGATTTAATACATATCTTATGGAAAACTCACACACCTCAATTATATATGCTGAAGTCATGCATTTCTATAAATGATTAGTTTTATTTTTAAAACATTATTAATTAAGGAATGCTCAAACAAAATCCATATGATTGTTGTTAGCAAATCCTATTAGTAACAAAGATGTTGATTGTTAGCCTTATTGGTTAAAAGAAAAATCCTTAAGTATTACGTTTAACTAACATGCATAATTTCATTGTACAATAAAAAATAACAGCCCAACCCCTACAACTAACTACAACTGATAATGCATTTTTTTTAGCCCTTAGGGCTATAGATAGCACAAATCCCTATTTAAAATACTAAACTGAAACAAGGTTACAATTGTTTTCACTAGCTTAGTTTCCATAAACAATGAACTCGCCTGTAAACACATGTTAGATGTGAGCGCAAACAAATATATAATTCAATGACATAATCAGTTCATAATTCTAATCATAAAAGGTTAAAAGCATAGCTTTTCCGTTAAAAAGTTGTGAACCATTTATCCACTATCAACCATTCATACATTTATCTCTAATGGCCTTTCCGACGACCACCTTTCTTTCCACCCTTCTTTTTGCCACCTTTCTTGCCGCCTTTACCAGACCCACGACCGCTGGACCCTCCACCAAGACCATCGTTAAAAGAGCCACCGCCAAGCCCATTTCTACTGGAACTACCACGGTCCCTAGAAGATTTCAGTAAGTCTTTAACATCAAGTACACCGTTTCTAAAACGGCCAGCAGTCGACATCAGTACTCTATCCTCAGGTTTACGCGAGTCTGATGTTCGTTTGCTACGGTTTCCACGATTCCCTCCAACTTGTCCAAGTAAAATATTCTGAAAACAATTCATTGACAAATTTTAGTTACATCATTTAAGTGCACAAATGATTATAGGAAAAAGTTCACAACCTCTTGTAATGTCTTTTGATCTCGTTCTTTCTGTTTTTTCATTGCTACTCGTGCTACGCTTAGAGGCAGTCTCTGCTTCTTGGGAGCCTGCGACATCAACATTGTTGTAGACTTGTAGTGATTAAAATCAAATAAAAAAGAACACAATTCATTGAACAAAAAGTTAAAGATGGCATGAGGACATGGTATACGGAGCTTACCTTTCCACCAAGAGAAACTACTTTCCGATTTTCCATAGCCTTCTTTTCTTTCCATGTCATATGTGGACGTCCTGGATAAGTAAATGATAACAGTTAAATCCCAATAATTTCATAAAAGGTATATGCACAGGTATTTGTTACTTCTAATTAAATCGACACAAAATGAACCAAAGTGTTGTTTTCAATAATCCTTTTCTTTACCATCGATTTTAGCTATAAATATAAGATGTCCAAAACCTGGAAGTCTGGAACTATGGTTTGTAGCTTAAATCTTTAGATATGTGCATTGGTTAAGAATCAAACAAAAAATAAACCTACATGAACCGGTTTGGTTCTGGTTTGGTGACCAACAGTGAACTGTGACCAACATAATTATCTTTGTTGGTCACATAATTATCTTTGTTGTTGCAGGAAATCAATTAAAATACGAAGTAAAAAGAAGTGCAGATCAAGAGTAACTGTGACCAACATTACAAAATCCCACAAGTCAACCTTCTGTAATTGCGCCCAACTAATGCAAGGAAATAACAATGCACTCAAAACTCGATCTCTATGAGGAATTTCCTACGGTAACTATATATCTAAATAAAGACGGTTTGAAATTTCTATAAAAAAAGGCGGTTTGATTTTAACCAACTCAGAACAAAAGGTGGTTCAGCACCACACCTCTTTTTAACCGTTTCTTAAAAATCTCAATTTACATGTTGAGCTGAGCACATTTAAGATGGGCTTTTTCTTATACCTAACATTCATAACCACGGCCGTCTCGTAGACTTTGATGACCCTGTGCGGTAACTACAAAGTGGGCCCCCACCAAACACGAAAAACTCCAATAAAATGAAAAAAAGTTGTTAATTTTATGCAAGTTTCCGGGTGTAAAACATGCTCAATACGTCCCAAAACAGTAATATAATACCCTAACATGTCTACTGATTTTATAATTAGATTTTGATGTTAACTACTTATGTAAATTGTAACTATCTAGCTGATTATCTTAGATCAAAAATAGCTAATAGCTAATGAAAAAGTAGTAATCTCAAAAGGAGCCTCATTCAAAACTTTAAAATAATTAGTTTGCATTTTCTGTTCTTCCAATAAGATGGACTCTTTGTTGTATATCCCGTTGATCACATTCACGTATAAATAAAAAATAATGTGGGCTTGTATTGGACTATTTAAGTCTGAGATATCCCTATAAAATTAACCCGTGTATATATACAGAAGTGGATGTAAACAAGATGTGAGGCCCCCAAAAAGTGGTGGCTCTGTGCAGCCGCTCCACTTGCACAGGGTGTTCACCGGCATTGTTCATGACTAATAATAACATATTAAAAGCATTTGAATGTAAAACAGCATTCATCCAAATGGTGCTTCTAAACCTACATATTAAGACATCTTGACGTTTGAAATCATGAGGTAAATGCCTCTATGCGAAAAAATTTCATTGAGGCAACTGATGTCAACAGCAAGATATAAGTAGTCAACATATTGATTTTCGGACACATGAAGATCCTACGGTGGCGTTTGGTTTCCATCAAGGAATTACTACGGGTATAAGTTTGAGATATTAAAGGAATGACGATGAGTGTGAATATCGGAAACTCACCCCTTTAGGTAGGTATTAACTATGCCAACTTTCATGGGTACGAAATCAATACCCCCAAACTCGAAACTTTAAAGCAAGCATACCCAATCACCATCGAACCCATACCTTAAACCCAAACCCAAATCCTCCAAGCAAACACACCCTAAATTCAATAGTGAAAAGGTTTAATAAGTGCCGACTTAACTACTGATATTATCCCCGCTTATAGCAGGCTAGTACATGCTACTTTTTATATCATCACGCCTTTAAAATAAAATTATACTAGTAGTTGCTAACTACAAGGCGTACACAAACTGAGATTGACTAGTCGGGAGTTAAAATGGGAATCTCTAATGTTGATCTACAGTGAAACAAACAAAAAACGCATGACAGGTTGAAAACTTAAACAAATCATGAATAAATCTAAGTGCTGCCCAGAAAAGTATTACCAATATCCTCGATATCTTTACGTATCGATTTCAGTTCCATTTTAATGGACTGCATATCCATCTGTGCTGAAGACGCTTCTTCTTTGTTTCCTCTCTTTCTTTTATCCATTTTTTCAAGAGTTTAATCTGGTTGACAATGAGATATACAAAAGCATAAACATTTTGTTACAAAAACACACTAAGGGGGTGTTTGTTTTGGCATATATAGCCGGCTTATGGCTTATTTCGAAACTTTTCGGCTTATACAAGTTTTTTACTACTATAACATAAGAAACTTCTATAAGCTGAAAAGATTCAAAATAAGCCACAAAAAGTGAGCTTATGAAACATAACCCCAAAATCAAATAAGCCGGCTATATAAGCCAAAACAAACACCCCCTAAGTCTGTTTTTAAATACACAAAACCAATAAACAAGTGCAACAAATGACTCAAGGTCCGCAACAAATTCATATATAGAAACCAAAATTAATTTCGCATTCCAAGGAAAAAAAAACACCAAATTCGTAATAGCTAAAACAAAGAATTAAGTGATATTACAATTAATTTACAAGAAAATGTATTGTTTAAGAATTACCGGTGAATTCGATTGATTATAAGCAGAGGCGGAGTATAGAGTGCTAATATTTTGATTTTTGAGCTGTGAGAAACTGAGAATGATGAATTGATGATATTAGGTTGGGTTAACTTTTGGATCTAACTTTTTTATGGGCTATGGAAAATTTTAAAGCGGGCTAACAAAATGCTACTAACTAAATCCAATTAAGAAAACCATGAATCAGGGGTGAGCAGAAAAACCAAAATATCCGAATAAAAAACCGAACTAAAACCGAACAGAATTTGCCAAAACCGAACCAAACCGAACTTTTAATTCGGTTCTCGGTTTGAATATGGTTTTAGTAATCAAAACCGAAAACGAATTCATATAAATTTATATATTTTTATATATAAAAAGATCAATAAAATGTTATATATATATATATATATATATATATATATATATATATATATATATATATATATATATATATAAATAAAATTTTATCCTAATATTAAAAAAAATACTTTTTATGTTTAAAATAACTTTTTTGGCTAAAATATATTTGTATATTTTCTTTTTATTTAAAGTAAAGTGTGTAATTCGGTTAAACCGAAAACCGAACCGAACCAAACCGAACTAGAATTCAAACAAACTGAACCGAAAACCGAATTTGAATTCGGTTTGGTTTGGTTCTCGGTTTGACCTTAAAAAACTTTTAACTGAATTAACCGAATCGAATTAACCGAATAACCCGAAAACCGAGCCAAAGAACACCCCTACCATAAATTACGGCAAGACAACAAAAGGCAAAAGCCATCACTTTGTAAGTTCTAGACTAAATTTTTAACGTGTCGCTTAATTTTGTAAGAGTATTTCGAAGGTCCACCTTGCCCAGTAAAAAGATTGCCATCTGGTTTAATCCGGGGTATCTAAGCACTTCACGGCATTTGACCGAGTCCCCAGCCCATGTGGCACCAAGAGAACTCGTCCCACTCTATTACACATGTTCAAAAAGACACGTCCCCACAAGGACAATATTGTTGAATCAGTCCCAAAAGCAACTGACTTGGAGAAGAATGTTTGAGTGTGAGTGCTTTATTAATTGCTTTTTTTGGATATTTTTTGATGGTGTTCTCAGTCTTTTTGTTACTCATCAAGTTGGTTATTAAGTAATTCATGAGAGAGAAAGTTGATGTAACGGTGAAAATATTGGTTTATTGATGGTCGCTACTACACTCAGTTTAAGGCTATGTTTGGCGTTGAGCTTTTTGGGTGTGATAAGCGGTGAGCAATGGGCTTTTTTGAATTTTATTGTTCGTTCAGTAAAGGAGCGGTGAGCAATGAACTTTTTTTATTTTTATTGTTCGTTTAGTAAAAGAGCGGTGAGCTTTGCTATTTTTTAGGAAAACTCATTTTTCCAATGGTTCTTTAAGAAGTTGTGAGCTGTGGCTACTACTCACACCTTACTGCTACTGCTCACTGCTACTTTTACCAAACAAGCCCCGTTTTCTCAATGACAGTGAATGACCAGCGTAAATAAAATTATCTTCGGTGATGTGTTTTGGATTCGCCCAAATGGATCAGCGGATTTCTCACATATTTTTACGCGGATCAAAAGTCCAAATGAAAAACCTTTTATGAATTAGCTTTCAACGTTCAAACTTCAAAGCCCTTCTTATTTGATTATTTTTGTAAGTTTCTCTTTTTTATAAACTAAAATATAACATTACTTCACATGTCTCAAAATAAGAGACCAGAAAAACAACGATACCACAATTTTAAGGCTGGACGTAGTGAGCCGATAAATATCGGTCGTTTGCCTTGGTCGACTGATTTCTAAATCGGTTGAGACCATTGTGATGGTAGGGTTGAATATCGGTCGAGGAGAGTGGAATTGCACAATCGGTTGAAAAATCAACCGATATTAAACAAGCCAAATGTTACCGTTTGTAAAAAAAAAAAAAAAAAAAAAAAAAAAAAAAAAAATACCACTTTACGTCTCTATAAATACCAACTTCAAACATAATTTCAAACACACTTCAAATACAATTCAAACACAAAAATATGGCTTACCGTCTCCCCCATACCGTCGAACAAATGCAAAAGTATATCAAAAACAAACCGACAAAGATGACACGGATCGACAACAGGCTATTGTCGAAGTTATCAAACAGTTTGAGCTCGCAAATGCACTCAAAAAACATTTGAGACAACGATACGTTGAGTGCAAAGACATCTCTGAAGAAAGAAAAGCTGTGATCGATCAATTTTTGTACAATGAATATCGCAAAGACGTTGCCATTAATGAGACGTTGTGGGGTTGTGTGAATCAGATACAGGCCCAAATCTCCAACAAGATCCGTTGGAGTTTTGAGGAAAATGTGGCAGCTGGTTCTATATCATAACAGAACCAACAATTTGTGCAAGGTGCATCAACTTCATGTGATGCACCAAGATCTGTTGAGCATCAACAACATCAACCTAATCTTGATCAATTTCGGCTAGGTTATGAAGATGATGCGGGCTGGAACGAGAGTAAGGAGCGGGAGCTTAATATGTTGGCAGCAGAGAAGTTTGCGAACTACTCTCCGTACGATAACGGTTACCGCTTCGACAACTCTCAAACCTGGGATCACCCGGATTACAATGAATGTTTATGTAATGTTTTTAATTCCAAGAAATATATACAATGTTTAAATTTGAACGTTTTTATGTTTATAAATTTGTTGTTAAAAAAAAGAAAAAAAAAAGATCGGTCACCACTGTGGCACTTGAGTCATGTCTGGTCGTCGGAGAGAGAAAGCTGACATGACAGCAGGTGACTTAGGTCACCACTGTGTCCAGCCTAAGAAAATTCTTATAGCAAAAGCTATCAGAAAATTCTGTCTAGACATAAAGCGTTTCTTCTCGAACTCACATTAAAAGAACTTTAAAATGAACTAATTCATGAATTGAGTATTAACATATTATTGCCCGCGCACGCGTGAGGTTTTTTATAATTTTTTTACTATTTTATTATTCTTAGTTTTGGGTTTTAATTTTGTTTTTGCTGACGTAGTAAATGGTTACATTTGATCACTTTTTAGAAAAACATCGACACTTTATTCAACTTCTATTACCTAACTGCATTACATGTTCTGCTTGGTATCTTCAACCACATAAAATGTATAGATAACCAAATGGCTGTTACAAATGGATATATTTGGGTATGTTTCTAAAAGGTCAAAGTCAAGAGACCTAACAAATAAGCAACGGGTCAAACAAATCAAAAATCAAAAATACTTTCTCAATTGTTTGATTTATAAAATGATAAAAAAAAATTGTATAGTCTAATTATAATACCCGTGCACACACGGAGCTTTTTCTTAAATTCTTAGTTATGAATTATAATTGATTAAAAATTATTTTCATTGAAAGTCAAAACCCTAATTTCATATAAACAGTTAACTTATTAAGGAGAACCACTACTAAACACCTCATAGAAGATTCCGACAAAAGCTTACCTGTAACCATTGGTGTGAAAAAATCTTATATAAACGCCAGGTGTAAATATGATGGTTCACAGAAATACTATAAAACAACCATTTTGGGAGGAAGGTATCCCTGCCTATATTTCAAAGTATATGTCTTCATATGCCAAATCAAATACATGTGCTATCTCATAGCTTCTTTTGTTGCAACTAATATAGTTTGAGCATGACTAATCAAGTGTTTTAAGTTCACAAAAATATAATTATTTATTAGATGTAACAAAACTACATATTAGATGTTATATTTGTAGCTCCATTATACCATTATTTTGTTAATAAAAAATAAACAACGCAGTTAAGTCTTTTTTAGGTCATTGTACGGTTATGTGGTTGTGTTAGACGAGTGTGGAAAAAGAGTGTTTAAGTTGGGAAAGGAAAAAATGATGTGGATCAGAAAGAGAAGAATAGTTGTATTATATAGCAACATGCTACCGACAATTTAGCCAAAAACAATGCAAGTAAACATACGTTATTTATAGTATTTTTTAAGTTTCATAGTTTAGAGTGCAAAAAAGTTAGCCAAATCTTATAGAAACTACTTTTAAAAACCCAAAATCCTTTATTTATGGACATATGTAATAAAGAGCAATACGGAGATAAACAACTCATGGTCATGCTTATAAATGATACTATTTGTTATTTACGTTCACATTATATCTTATGTTGGTAAATGCACTGTCTTTTACATGATACAATCATTCAGACCCGTGCAATGCACACTGGTTTGATCTAATTGCTCTTTGCATAATTTGCGACACTAATTTTTGTCGTGGTAAAACTCTTGCTTAATCTTGCGTTTCGTTGATGTATGTAATTTGTTTTTGAATTAGTATCTAGATTGTCACGCTGACACGACATCCGTATGTCAAAATCATGCTCTACACACGACATATATATGATTTAAATCTTTTAAGCAGCTTTTAATTTATTCATCTCTACGTATTTTTATATAGCTACACACGACATATATACCCTACACACAACATATATGAGTCGCACAATTATAGAAAAGTCAATGTCTACGAATACAAATATTACATTTTACTCTTTAAAAGTTGTTTAAATAGTTAAAAATTGAAAGTAAAGATATCTATGTTGAAACAAACTAAAATAGAGAAAAAAGGTATTTGTTGGTGACATGTATACGCATAAAATATTGATATGTAGAAGTGTGGCTATACTGTTGTGTACATGTGTTCCTCCAAGTTCGAGATCATCAAATACAAAAATGATCATAAAAGAGTTGAAAAAAACATGGGTATATTCACACATGAAAAAACAATGTAATTCAAATAAGCCAATCACAACATGCCATGATGACATCATCATATCATCCTCACCTCTTTTAGCCTTAAACCTTTTTCTGTCATTCTCTTAGTGTGCTTGGTAAAAGAGCATGGCAGCCACACTTGCTTGTCTTCAAATTCCTACCGTTTCATCTAAATCATCATCCCCAAGCACAACTGTTAATTCCATCGAATTCGGCTAAGATAAATGTCTCGATATACCTTGATCAAGCTATTCGTGGAACAAAGTTGGCTTCTCAATCTACCTTTAAGTCATAAAGGGGATATAAAGGGGAAGCAACATGTCCAGTTTGACATAACATAAGATATCATTGTTAATCATCTTCATAAACTATATTTTATTTCTAGAATATTACATTAAGGTAGCACCAACTTGGGTTGAAAGAAAATTTGTGTGAAAAGTATGGGTCGATAGTTAGATTGTTTGATGGTGTTATTGGAATTTTTAATTTTAACCTCTTAATTTTTTGTAAATTACTCCGTCTGTTTTAAGTTTTAATTTTTAGGTTTTTTTTCTTTTCTAATCAAGTAATATTTAGGTTTTTTTTTCTTTTAAAATCTTTTTAAAAAATATAATAATAATTCAATTATTTCCTAATAAGGTATGAATCCATTTTTTTTAAATGAAAAATTCCCAATAGGGTTTGTTTTATTAGGAAAAAGATTATTATTTTTTCTTGGGTAACCATAGTTTCTGACATGTTGGCCAACTAATTCACGGGGTTTGAATTTACCGGCACACAGACTCAAACGAGGTAAACCCCCTTTTCAAGATGTTGGCGAGGCCATTTCAAGGTTGTTTGCATATAGCAGGAATTGAATTTGAGACTTCACATATTTTAAAGTGATAGTCACAAGTACTTTTGCCAATAAGCCACCTTTGAGTGGTTTAAAATATTCTTAATTCAGTATTTGTCATTAAGTTTTGAGCTAACTCGTAGGATAATAGATTTGAATAAGGTAACTGAAATGCATGTGAAGTGTGAACTACATTAATCTTATATGTATTAGATACGATGTGTTTGCAAGGAAATTTTCAGTAATTAAGCAATATGTTTGTTTAAATAAGATATTTTTAGATGTCTATAAAATCTTCTTTTATATAATAAAAGAATTACATCATTTCGAAGTGTTTTTACAAATCCCTTCTTATTGAAAAAAAAAATTGGACCAATAGCAGAGCTCGATTTTGTCACGTAGGCGAAATCGAGCAACGTGATTGGTCAATAAAAAGTCAAAATTAAATTGATTTTAGTCAAACTTAATAAATTTGATGGAGAAATTTGGTTAAGAAAAAAAATGCATAAAAATATAGGTGTCAAATTTATAAAAACAAAAACTTAATAAAAAAAGGAAGTAAATAATAAAACTTTTGTGATTGAATTTTAAATAATTTATATAGAGTAAAGTGTAAAATTACAAGTTTTCATGTTTTTTAATAACTTTATAAAAAACACAAATAACCCTTACACTTTATACCCCTATACTTTATAAAATTAAGTTTGTTTAAAATTACATGAGTATTAGTATTAGTTTTTAGACTTTCATTCATTAAAATTACAAAATTTTGTAAGTATGCGAATTAGTTTTAATATACGTTAAATATTTTTTTAAACTAATGTTAGTTTTAAATTTTCATCTATTAGAATATTTTTTTTTAAATAAGGATTCATGTTACTATTTAAAAGTTTAATTTATGCGTACACATGTTTGAAATACGGCTAAATTATTAGTATCGGGAATATAAATATCAAATGGTAAGCACAATACTGTGATATGAAAATAAATAAACACGATTCTACTTATAACAACAACTGATGAAATTGTTATTTAAAATTTGTATATGGATATCCGTAAAAACATTTTAAAAACGTTACGGAGCATATTTTAACTTTATCAACGCTCATTATGTGCTACAAAATTCACACATTTTGTACAACATGATATCAATAGTTAAAGTTAAACAACAAAATCAATCTCAACATGTCTGTCAGCTAAAATCGTTATACGAAGCTAATTATTAAAAAAAAAAAAATGGGTTAGATAGTCATTGTTTAATATAGAAGGTGTTTTCCTTAAATTATATATAAAAAAAATGCACGCATCACAATCACCTTCTAAAAAAAATTACGTAGTTGATAACCTCACTTTATTCATTGACGTGATGTTTTATAAAATAATAATAATAATAATAATAATAATAATAATAATAATAATAATAATAATAATAATAATAATAATAGCTGGCCATTGTAAATGAATTAAAAGTATGTACATGAGAATTATTCAGCAAGAATATATAGTTTTAATCAGGTTATTACGTTACTATACTGCGATAATGTTATTGAGGTTGTAATCACGAATGTGAGATACAACCATTATTCTATACTAATGATTTATGTGTGAACCTCTTTTTGCTTCTGAATAGAATCCGAAAGAGACCTCAATAGAACTTTGGCTTATGCCTTATCTAGCTGATAGTATTTAGTAACCTTTTTTATGGTTTAACTTTTTTTTATACACACCAATTTTTAGTAACTCTTTTTTTATGTTTTATTGAAAACTCCTACATTTAATATTTGTGTTTTTACTATAAACACACTAACCTGTAGTAGAATTAGTTGTGAGTTTATGTGTTTTTCACTAAACTTCTAAAAAAAGCTTATAGTTTTATCATACACTTATTATGTTATGGTAATTGAATAAGACAATAACCACCTTTAATAAGCATAACCAAACACCCCTTTAGATCTAATATGAAGTTTTTTTATTTGATGTTATGACTAACTTTGTTGTTATCCTCATTATAATGAAACATGTTAGTAGTTTTTGCAGTTTAATTATCTTATCACACACACTAAAGTGTAATGCAATTTGTTGTGTGCGTTTTTTAGAGTAGGATTAAGTATCAATACATGATTGTCGTGGAAGGATTTTCTATGCCCGCTCAGGGTATGAATGTATAATTTAGTTGAGTTGCTGATTTAGATAATACATGAATGTATTTTAATGTACCAAAGATGTGTTTTAGTGCCTATATGGGGAATTTTATGGTAGGAATTCTTTTCGGAGTGTAATTTGTCTTTAAATGAGTTAATGAAACTTAGCAAGTGTTTGGTGTCATTGATAACACTATGGGTGTCAACAAACGGTCTAAAATATGGGTGTCTTTTACCTTGATAGTTTAGTCCAATTGTGAAGAAAGTTGCATTAAAGTGAAAGGTCGGTAAGGATTCAAACAATCCTAAAAGACTTGTGAATATACTCTTTGTCATTTTTTTCATGCATTTATAATTTACTTATGCAAGTAATAATAATTTCCTTATAGTTCGGGCTTAGAGAAAAATTATTCTTATACATTATACATAAACGTAAGATTAAATTTGAGTTCTATCCATTACATCTTTTTTCGTTTCTCTTTATGTAATAAAGAAGCTATAGTGTAAGCATCTATGTTAATTTGGTAATTTTATGATCAAACACGGGAAGTAAATAATACAAACTTATGAAAATACAACTTTTCAAACAAAAAGGTACATTAGTAAAAATGATATGATGGTTATTTATAATTAAGGAAATGTATCAATCTTCAAAGCTATCTAAATATGCTACATATTTTAACGAAAATATAAGTAAAAAAAATACCACAATTACAAAACACATCGTAAATTGATAGCACGGGTTTGCAAACCTAAAAGCATATATCACTAACATCTCATTTAAGTCAAGTATCATCATGTGATTTTGCTTGAATAATAAAATATAATTTTTAATCAAAAAGCATTCTTCTAAAATAATAGGTTGGTTATAACATATGCATATGATTTTTTATTTTTAGTCCACAAAGTAAAACCATTTGAAACATGTTAAGTGATTTATTTCTTAATCGCTAATAATACATAACTAAAACGAAATTTTAAAAATCCTGTGCGTGCACATGTATTATAACTATGAAGGATGAAAGTAATATACTAAGACTATGTGTAATAGGTACCCCCATCAAGGCGTGCTTACCACCAACAACACGTCCTTCATTATTACATCAACCACCGATGACGCATTCTTTTCCAATATAAAACTATATTCATACACAAAATTCTTTATCCAAACATTTTATCCCACATAGGTTGAAGAAAGAAGTTGTTTGTTACTAATATAACATAGTGCACGTAAATTACTTGTGACTAGATTAGTACTACGTTTTCAAGGAAATCATTTCTGTAATGCTTAAAAGGTTTGAAAGCTAACCATACATAGCATCATAGAAGCGATCGCCCGGAGAACTAATATGAACTCTGGTCTTTTTTATTTTATTTATTTATTTATTTTTTTAAACCCAACCCACATTTTCTCTCTGGTGAATATGGCGACTTATCCCTAAACTTTAAACAAAAACTTAAAAAAAGAGGAAGTAATTAATAAAACTTTAGTGATTGAATTTTAAATAATTTATATAGAGTAAAGTGTAAAATTACAAGTTTCCATGTTTTTTAATAACTTTATAAAAAACACAAATAACCCCTTACACTTTATACCCCCTATACTTTATAATATTAACTTTGTTTAAAATTACATGATATTAGTATTAGTTTTTAAACTTTCATTCATTAAAATTACAAAGTTTGATAAATATGTGAATTAGCTTTAATATACGTTAAATATTTTTTTAAACTAATGTTAGTTTTAAACTTTCATCCATTAGAATATTTTTTTTTAAATAAGGACTCATGTTACTATTTAAAAGTTTAATTTATGCGTACACGGGTTTGAAATACGGGTAAATTATTAGTAACGGGAATATAAATATCAAATGGTAAGCACGATACTGTGATATAAAAATAAATATACGCGATTCTACTTATAACAACGACTCATGAAATTCTTATTTAAAATTTGTATATGGATATCCATAAAACCATTTTAAAAACTTTACGGAGCATATTTTAACTTCATCAACGCTCATTATGTGCTACTAAATTCACACATTTTGTACAACATGATATCAATAGTTAAAGTTAAACAACAAAATCAACCCCAACCTCAACATGTCTGTCAGTTAAAAACGTTATACAAAACTAAATATTAAAAAAAAAAAGTTAGATAGTCATTGTTTAATATAGAAGGTATTTTTCTTAGATTATATAAAAAAAATGCACGCATCACAATCCTGATAACAATCACCTTCTAAAGCAAAAAAAAAAAAAAAAAAAAAAAAAAAAAATAATAATAATAATAATAATAATAATAATAATAAAAACTACGTAGGTGATAACATAACTTTATTCATTGAGTTGATTTTTATTTAAAAAAAAAAAAAAAAACTGTAATAGTTGGCCGTTATAAACGAATTAAAAGTATGTACATGAGAATTATTTAGCAAGAATATATAAGTAAAAGAATTACCACAATCACAAAACACATCGTAAATTGATAGCACGAGTTTGCAAAACTAAAAACATATATCACTAACATCTCATGCAAGTCAAGCATTATCATGTGATTTTGCTTAAATAATAAAATATAGTTTTTAATTCAAAAGCACTCTCCTAAAATAATAGGTAGATTATAACATATACATATGATTTTTTTATTTTTAGTCCACAAAGTAAAACCATTTGAAACATGTTAAGTGGTTCATTTCTTCATCGATAATAATACATAATTAAAACGAAATTTTTAAAAACCATGTGCGTGCACAAATATCAAATATTATAACTAGTATAAAATCAAAGATTTCACAGTAGTTGACATTATTATAATAGGTATGAAAATGAGCCATTTTCCTAATTAATAGATTAACTACCCTATAATTATGTCATGTTATCTAATAATCTAATCCGAGGTATAGTTGACAATCACATTTTGAACTATGGGTTTTGAGGAATTGGTCTTCTAAGTTATAACTTTCGGAAGAGACAAACTACAAAGACTTAATTAAAAAATCAATCCAAGCCTACCAGAGAAGTTTACGCGTGCATGTGTCTATATATTGTACTAATTTAGCAAAGGCTAAATCTCACAGATGATGAGCTCTAAGAGTCTTACGTTCATTGCGATTGTGCTTATCATCTCTTTTACGGGGATACTTCTGTAGGCACACGCAAGACGAAAAGTGGTCAACGCACCACCCCCATTCGGGGTTCCTGTCTGGGGTGGTAGTTGGGGTAATGGCAGTAGATGCCGCAAATAGAAAGGTGTTTCCACTTGAAAAACTCTAAAAATCTGATTTATGTTTCTTAAAAATATTAATATGAGTACTTAATTATTTTTCTTCCGAGTAGTATACCACTACTACCAGTAAGAAGAGCAGCGGAGGATAACGTGGATACCTAAGGTCATGTTAATGACCCCTCTGTAGCTTAATCAAGAAAATACGTCTTTTTTAGAAATTAATTGTAAAATGATACTTTAGCTATTTATGTTTCCAATTTCAATCAACATGGTTGTTTGATTATCACTGTAATTTTGTAATGGGTTTCATCTTCGAATTTATCAGTGTATGTTTATTTCATTTGACATCAACTTTACATTTTCGACCAGTATACTCCATTGGGCTTGGTTTAAAGAGAGAAATTTTGGAATAAAGGGAATACAATAGAATATAAATGAATATTCCATTGCATTAAATCTTGCTTGGTCGGTATACATCAAGCAGCAACTAAAATGTATCACACTATTTCCTCCTATCTACCCTTGAACAGATGGGGTTCGGCAGTAAGTTTAGGGTGTGGATAAGAGCTGCTATTTCTGATATAAAGTATTCCATTCTCATCAATGGAACCCCAACAGCTGAACACACATTGAAAAAGGGTCTGAGACAGGGTGACCCCCTTTCTCCGTTTCTTTTTATCTTGGTTACAGAAGTGCTGAGTAAAATCCTTAGTAACGGTCTGCTTTGTGGGGTGCTCAAAGGTATTAAATTGGGGGATCATGAAAGGATCAATCACTCTCACTATGCTGATGATACCATCATTTTCGCTCATCCCTCCATTCAAGAAGTTCAAAATTTGAAGTCTATTTTTTCATTTTTTTCATCAAATCTCTTGTCTGAAGATGAACCCTCTTAAAAGTGGTATATACGGTATTAATGTTCCAGCCTCTCAAATTTCAGAACTTGATGATGTGTTTCAATGTCAGATTGGATCATTTCCTCTTCAATACCTTGGCTTTTCAATTGGGTCCAATCCGAGAAGGATCCACACATGGGCGCCGATTATTCAAGCTTTTAAAAAGAAACTTGCAGGTTGGAAAGGCCGTTGTTTGTCGTTTGGAGGTCGGCTTACCATGCTCAACGCAGTGTTATCTAACCTTCCATTACACTATATGGCCTTGTACAAGGCTCCCAAGGCTGTTATCCTGCAGTTGGAGCTCATGCGTAGGAACTTTCTTTAGGGCGGGGATGCAACAAAGACAAAACTAAGTTTGGTGGGTTGGGATCTAGTTTGTCGGCCTAAGGCTCTTGGATTCCTCTAAGAATTAAGAATATGGTCCTTTTGGCAAAATGGTGGTCAAAATTGAACTCTAATAAATTTTTGTTGTGGAAGGCAATTCTATGTAATTCGCAAAGGTCAAACTTCCCGAAAAGGCTGATGGGAGATGTATCTCTCATTCAAACTTCTGAAGTTTCACAAGTGTGGCGTGACCTGTTATCCTTACAACGATCAGATTCCATCTCTGAAGTGTTAGGTCCTCATAATTGGGCATGGAAATGTGGTGATGGACAGTTAATCGAGTTCTGGGGAGACATTTGGATTGAAGATTTTACGTTGCGGAACAAGTTTCCAGAGCTATACCTTATATCAAACAATCGCTTTGGGAAGGTTTGTGAATTTTTCTCTTTTCAAGATCATTCATGTATTGCGTGGAACTTGTATTTTAGAAGACCTTTATCCCGTTATGAAAGTGGTGAGTTAAGCTCTTTGTTTCGATATCTGGAGAAGGTCAATCTGGTTTCTTCTCGTGAAGATGTAGTTGTTTGGAAACCTGCCGAAGATGGTGAGTATTCACACTCATCTTGGGCTCGGTTTTTATGGAACAATAAGGTCCCATCCAAGGTTCAAGGCTTTCATTGGTTGGCAATTCAAGGGCGTATTTCAGTTAAAGAAGTTCTTAATTCAAGGGGTATTATTCCGGGTGGCCAACAAGTTAATTGCATTTGGTGCAATGACGCCACAGAGTCTGTTCACCATCTTCTTCTTCATTGTGTGTGGTCTTTTAGGATTTCGTCCGCTCTATTTAGATGGTGGAATGTTGAATGGATTATTCCCTCAAGCCTCGCCGAGTTCTCGGAGGATTGGAATCAGGGGATGGGAATCAATGCCAAAAAGTTTTGGTGCCTCATAGGTCCGTGTACGATTTGGGTAATGTGGTTAGTGAGAAACGATGCTATATTCAAAGAGAAGTTCACGTGTTTGGCATCGATAATTCGCAATATCAAAATGAAGGTGTTTCTTTGGGCATTCGCTTATGGAATGTGTTATGCGCATGATTTTCACATTTGGGAAACTCAACCATGGGCTCTCTTATGACGTCCATTGTCACATTAGTTTCGGTTTTTAATTGTATCAGTTGTATTGTATTATCTTTTTCGACATTTCAACTTTTGTTGAAATGGTATTTATATAATTCAGTTTTTCGCAAAAAAAAAAAAAAAAGAAAAAGCAACTAAACTAATATTCAAAAAACACCAAACTGTAGTAAAATTAACATCAAGCACTGTCATCTTCGAATGGCAACAACAAATAACAATATTTGTAACTATGTTGTCTTTTAAATCCTAATATTTATATAATAAATTACATTTAAGATATATGTAAACTTCATTTGACAAATTCTGGGGTACTATATATATAGAAGCCAAAGATATAAGGAAGTATAACAATTGAAAAACATGACAAAGCAGATCGCATGGTGTTTAATCAAAGAGATAGCAAAGGATAATGTTTGTCGAGACTTGTAGAGGAATACTAAAAAAAATTAGTATAGAAACAAAACAAATATATTGGTTATTGCATGTTCAGACGTGGTTAGAAACTGCATTTGGGGAAGTAAACATTAATAGATTTTTATTCCCCTCAATTTGTTGAGGAATGGGGTGTTACCCACTACTAGGTAATGGAAGATTACATTCCTTTTAACCAATCTCCGATCATTCATTATCTTACCCGTTCCTGACCCCCTTATACCCCTTAATCAAGCATTTCTGTTGGAACTGTTCAAATTAAAGCCTCATTTGGAAACAACTTCTTTTTTGAAAAAAATGAATACGCATGCATATCAATATGGTCAACTTTTTGCGTTGTTTTTAGGTTGTAAATTATTGATGTATTTGGTGAATGCGTTCCAAATCGGTAATTCAACATTATTGTAGAATGGTAATGATAAAGGAATGATTTGATTGATTGATTACAATTACATCGTATTTATAAATAACACTAGACAAAATATTCTAGACTCGGGGTTGGGCTTGAGCCCGTTACATATTACACACTAACGCTCCCCCGCAGTCCGAGTGGCGAAATCGCGAAAGCTCGGACTGAAGAGTAAAAGCTAATAAACAATAAAGGAAAACTAATAACAATAAAGGAAAACTAATAAATAATTGTTGAAGAAGACGATCGACAGCAAGCGGAAGCACATCTTCAAGCAGCAGTAGCAGACATAAAAATGAAATAAACCGGATAAACCCAAGTATCCGAACCAAACAGGATAAACCAAAGTATCCTAACCAAACGGGATAAACCATAGTATCCCTTACCAAATAGGATAAACCAAAATATCCTGACTAAACGGGATAAACCATAGTATCCCTTACCAAATAGGATAAACCAAAGTATCCTGACTAAACGGGATAACCCAAAGTATCCCCTACAACTAAAATAAACGGGATAACCCAAAGTATCTCCAACAACTAAAACAAACGAACTAAGACTCATGCACTAACATTAACGAAAGTTGGTTCTAAAACTCACCCCCAAAGAACCTTCCGAACAAACGGGGCGTGTTTTTCTCTAAAAAAACATAAAGATCCGCAATTTATTTTTATTATTATTAAATTTTTTAATTATTATTATTGCTTATTATTGTTTTTTTATGTTAAATAATGAAAATCAGAAAATAGAGACAATCAGACAAGCACAGGAACTAAAAGCAACACAGTCACCAATGTCTCTTTCTCTTTGAATTCAACAACCCACTTCAATTCTCTCACCTCACCACCTATTTCCCCATTCAACAAACCAGGTCCGCCGTAAAATCGGAACGTAAAGTGGCTCAACGATACCAAAGGGTTCGGGTTTATCACACTTGAAGACGACAGTGAGGATCTTTTTGTCCATCAGTTTAGAAGCATTGGTGATGGTGAAAGTGTGGAGTATGTGATTGATGAAGGATCTGGTAGGACTAAGGCTGCTGATGAGGCAAAAAGTGAACCACTTTTAAGGGGCCATTTAAGCCAGAATTTGAGATTATTCGATCAATTATTGCCCTAAATCATTTCTTTTGTCATTTTAGGTACATTTGAAGAGAAATCTGGAAAAGGAAGCATTTTTGACGTTTTTGGAGCATAAAAGTGAAGAAAATGACAAAGTCTTAATTTTCCTTGCTGGGAACCTGACGGCGTCACAAGTTCCTTAATGACGACGTCAAGAGTTACAAAAGAGGTGGAAGTGGACAATACACGTGACGGTTCAGAGTGTTTTCAAGCATAGGACCTGACGGCGTCACCAAGGCCGTCAGGATCCATTTACACATGACGGCCCAGAAGAAATTTACACATGACGGCGTCAAAATCAGATCTACGCAATACGATTTCTATTATGGCGGCGAGTTGACGGCGTCGCATCATTACACATGACGCCGTCACCCTGTAAAATGTATATATAGTTTTCCAAATTTCATTCATTAGTGTGCAACTTTGAGGGAAAAACCCTAGGTCGAATTTTCCAGCTTTTTCAAGGGTTTCAACCCTTTGAATCTTCCATGTTTTATTAAAGATAAGTACTCTTTCAATTCATTCAATATGTCTATGTGTTGTTTGAATATATCTTACGCTTGTCTTCAATTTAACATGCTAGGCTAGATTTCTTTTGTGTTTGCTTAGATGTAGTGAAACCTAGATGTTAATTATGGGTTGATTGTTTGTTTATTGTTGTTATGGATGATTGTATTCGATGTTAGGCTTAAGAAAACTGGCAGACTTCCATTGGTAACTTGCTTGAACGTCTTAAGAAACATGATCGGAGGTGTACTACGATATTTGGTTGTATTTAATGCGTAGGAGAATTCTAATGATCCCATGTTAGGAGCTTCTAACGGCTCGACATAGGAGTGAAGCAGGATCCTATAGAGTTAGGGAATATTGTACACGACCCTACGACTAGTATTAAGGAATATGACCCGTCATCAATGCAATTGTAACAAGCTATCAACCTGTAAAAGATATCTAGGGAGTAATGAAACCTAAGTAAACACAACTTTCCCCATTACAGTTACACCACATTAGTATAATTAATTTTATTTTCATTTCTGTCATTTTATTTTGATTGCATCTTAGTAAATTGGATTAGTTGGCTAGCAACTAATTCTGCCCATTCTTCCAAAACTCAAGATTTTATTTGCTTTTATAAAATATAAAAATACAAAAAGAATCATCCCTTACCTCTAGACCTAGTTTATTAGGCTTTCTAATCCTAGCGACACTATTCTTGAGTTGAACGATCAATCCCCTGGTACTTGTCACTATACTATACTACAACGATCAGGTACACTGCCTGGTGGGGGTTGTAAGCTTCTCGAGATCCCTTGAGAGGTAAAACCTGGTGCGATTCCCACGTATCAAGTTTTTGGCGCCGCAGCCCGGGGAATAGTTATTGTCTAGGTTAGGGTTTCTTTTATTAGGTCTACTTGCTAGATTCCTTTCTAGTAAGATTTTATTTTTATTTTTAGGTTTCCCTTAGTCTATCTTTTTCTTCGTACCTTTGTTAGTAAATTAAATTCATTGAATATTCCGTTGACCATTATGGAAAACGCCAATCCACCCCTTTCCCCTAGAGAAGTGGCTTTGTTGCGTGAACAGATTAAGAATGAGATTAGGGAACTTAGGGAGCTTAATAGGTTAATTAATGTTGAGCTCGATCATGCATTTTGTGACCTAGCGACCGCCTTGTATTCAAATAAGGACCTAGGATCTAAGGATTTTAAGGATGTTGTTGAGGAACTTGAGGAAGGGGAGATAGATCCGAAGCTGGATGGCTATTTCAATCTATACCTCACTAAGGGGGAGACCTCGTACTATAATAATCTTATTGATAATTCTCGACCCCCTTTCACTAGAATTGACCCTAAGATAAAGAGAGGCGTGATGTGCGTTTTGTTAGTGCAAGTTTTAAATTTATAAGGGTGAATTACCAAATCTAGAAACAACACATACGAGCAAATGTACTCATCCGTTATAGCAAGATATGATGGTAAGTCGGGATCGTTCGCAGGGATTTGTGAGTGAATCAAAATATAAGTCTAAAAGTAAATCTCTAATGTACGCAAATAAGATAATAAGCAAATTCAATAATTTAAAAACTACACTTGCTTAGACTAGTTTTCTACTTAATGACACACATGATTGTGATAACTTTTGATAACATGTTGGTTGTGATAATTAGATGGTGGTCTAATCTATTGTTTCTACAAGTTAAACATTCGTCAAGATTTTAGTTCATAAAAACAAGCTTTAGGTGTAAACCAATCAATTCAAGATCCATCCAAGGTTCATAAGGTATGGTGAATATCTTAAACACAAGATCAAACACTTATTACAAATCAAATACTCTTAGGAAATGGTCATTACAAAAGGTAACCCATTCATAGACAAAAAGGTTACAATTGTTTATAAACATCTAAACTTTCGTCCAACTAAAGGTTTACAAACAATCTGATTTGATGTTATAAAAGCATTCTCATTACAATCATACTTCTTGTTTCTTTGTTTAGTCAAGAATAATTATGGTGAAAAACAATCATTCATAGACAAATGATTATAACTAGTTGAATAATAACAAATCTTTCGACCCTTGAAACTATTATCAATTAGTTAACCTTGGCTCAACAAATGTCACTATGAAACTTAAGGTACAATTGGTTCTTAGGATTGACTTGAAATTGAGTTAAAACATGTTATCACAATCATAACTATCACTAAGCATAAAACATCATCAAAACAAGTGTAAAAAGACTACTAGCCACTCATAGCAAACATGCAAATAAACTTAGAATATTTAACATTAGAATCCATGGTTTTAAGTCTTACAATGCTTTGGAATTGATAACAAATGACAAGGTATTGTTAACCTAAGTATTGGTGATGATTTCTTGAGATTTTTGGCCTCCAAATGTTGCTTCCTTGGTCCTCCAAAGTTCCTGGTTCTTTCTGCACGAATTTTTCTTCTTTGAGAGCTAGATGATGATAATAATTGAGAGTAGTAATGAGAGTAAATGATCTCTTGAATTGTGTCTTCAATTGTGTACTCTTGGGGTCCTTTTAGGCTTGTCAAATACTCCTAGTAATGAATAGGGACATAAATGCTGGAGCTTGGACAACAAGACACTAAGAAGGGCCTAGAACAATGGGACAAAAGACCAAGATTCATGCATAAGAAGTTGGTATAAACAGGCAGAGATGTCCATCTGATCGGTTGCGGGTTGGCACCGATCGGATGGATGTGGTAATTGTGGCTATCCGATCGGTTGTACTCCAACCGATCGGATGGTAGGTTCTGGTTGCTTTGGACTTTGACTTTTCTTGTGTAGTTCTTTATGCACTATCCAAACTTGATTAACTCTGAACTTGGAACTTTGAGATGACAAAACTTAGGTTCTCCTTATGAAATGCGTCACAGATTGGACTTTTGAACTTGGGAATCTTCGTGTAATCGCATATACTTCATTTTCTTCACTTTTTCTCCATTTTTCCTACATTTGGCTACATATGCTACAAAAACATACTTTGATACGATTTAGTGGCAAAAACATATAAAAACAACAAAATAACATACACAAAAACACTAATAACGCTTATAAAAACATGTTAACTTTGAGCGTTATCAAGGCGATCCTAAGAATGCTAAGATACCATGTATGATTCGGTATAAACACATTAACAATGCTTACATTGATTTTGAATCTCCAATCAACATTATGTCCTCAAGTGTCTATAATGATATAGTGAAAACAAGACTTGGACCTAGAAGAGATCCCAAATACCCCGGTGGAGTTTGTAACTTTGTCGGGAGAATTAAAGGTCTACATGTCTTTGTTGGGAAATTTACTTATATCATTGACTTCATGGTTGTTGAAGACCTAGCTAGTGTTATTGATTTTCGCTTATCCCTGTTGTTTTTGGTAAGCCATTTGTTGAAGAATCCAAGTTAGAATATGATGAGATAGAAGGGACAATCCGATTTGCTAGTGAAACCGATAGGATCACATATAGGATGCTAATAATAGAATGAAAGAATTTCGTTTTGTGCCTCGATTTGATATGGATAACATTGGTGCTTTTGAGGACATCAATGAAGAGGATAATAAAAAGGGCATGGACTATGTATGGGAGAAGAAGAGCCTTTTCTATAAGGATTGCTTGACTCTAGGACCAAAATATAAAGTTGATAAGGAATTTGCCAATAGAATTATAGGAGCAATTAAGAAAAAGGTGGTTGGTCTCAATAAAGAACATTTACAATCGGATCCGGAATACAAAACTAAGATTGGAGATGACCTAGAGAATGAGATCAACGATGAGGTCACGTAATAGCCCATGACCTTGAGTCTAGCTACAAGACTCGTAAATAAAGAAAATCGCTTCTTGGGAGGCAACCCATGTTTTGTGTGATTTTTATTTGTTTGATTGTTATTTGCTTCCGTATGCATGCTTTATTTTTATTGCTGGTAGATCATGTTTCAAACTAAATTGTAAAAATGCTTTATTTTGTTGTTTAACTTCGTCTTAACTTCATATAAAGGTATTTTGCAAAAGCTAAGTGTAAGGGGAAACCCCAAATTTGTTTCTAAGAACCAAATTGATCTTGATTTGCCACAATATTAAATGAACATGTGTATTAGTATTCGTTAGAGTCAAATGCTTGTATCGAGTCATAATGATGTTTTGCAGGATTTTCCAGGAAGTAGGACATAAGTTTTTCTAGAAATTTTCCGGAAACTTAACGTAAAGATTTCTGCAGGTCACTTTTGATGGCGTCAGGAGTTAACTCCTTACGGCGTCACGTGTAAAAATCTGGAAATTTTGCGAGTTTTGTTTTTCTAACGGAGTCTTAAAAGTTTTTGTTAATTCTTTAGTTTTATAAACTCCAGGAAATCTGCAAACATTCATTCCACAAGCATTATATCTTAAATTGCTTTCTAGGATTTGTTAGTATATATAGATTGTCGCCGATTTTACGCGAGATTGCCTTGTTTGTTTTCTCAGGTTTAATAGGTTATATATGACAAGAAGATGATTTATATTTCTGGAAGGGAAGCTTTGAACGTTCATTTTCTTGGAGGAAGATCTAACCTTGTTGACGCACTATCCACACCGAACGAATCAGGGGAGTATTTTTTTTCATTCTTTTACCTATTTTTACTTTTACATTCTTTAATTGAACATTGGGGACAATGTTCATCCTAAGTGTAAATCCTAAGTGTAAGGGGAGGGTAAATGACGATACCTTATAGGATACTATTGCACTTGAGTTTGTTCGTTTGATGGTAGGTGTGTAATAAAACTAAGAGAAATACTTGTTAGTGTAATTTTAGCGCCAAATTTAAATTTTTTTACAACATTTAGGAGTGAAACTTTAGCCTTAGCAAGCGTCTCATGGATAGGAGTTGTATGACTAACACAAAACCGTACCATTCAGAAAATTTTCCACCCAAATATGTGAGGTTCGCCTTTAGATTTGATAGGGAAAGCATTTATTATTAGTGCTTATGAGTGTACTGGTAGCATTTAGATTCTAGAACTTGCGTTAGTGATGCATCCCGAGACCGCTAGTGAGACTACATTCGTGTAGTAGGATTTACTACATGATAAGAGGCATTAGGATCACCCTTGTGTTAAACCCGTATCATAATTAGTTGACCATTTAAGTCAATTAACTTGACTAGTGAAGTCAATTAATTCTCCCACACCTTAGTGTTGTACTCATTTTTAGTACACGAAACCCCTAGTACACCCCTCCGAGCCTATCTTTTCGTTTCAAACTTTAAGCATTTTACTTAAAGGAAAAATTTGTTACAACCCTCCCAAATGTGCAACCAAATCGCTTTAGCCTTGCGTGTATGCATTCATCTTTAGTGCATTATTATTATTTGTTTAAACCCTTAGTTAATTATCTAATTGATTACATGGTTGCTAAGTCGAGTCATATCTTGTACATATTGTTTTGGGACGATTGGGACTCATGGGTAAAGTACTTGTGTTATTGAGTAATGGGGAAGAACATCAAATTTTTACCCCATATGTGCGTTAATCTTAAAAAGTACTCCAAGTGTTTTGATTATCTTAATTCGAGTCATTAGATTAGTTTATTGTAAAGTATGTGAAAAGTCAAGTGTAAGGGGAATATACATTCCCTATGATGTATTATTTTGGATGGTAGAGTAAGAGTGTATGCAAAAAAAAAAAAAAAAAAAAAAAAAAAAAAAAAAAAAATCGAAAAAAATCAAGAAAAAGAAAAAAAAAATAGAAAAGAAAAGAGAAAAAACATACGGACTACCATCCCGTTTCATTTTATGTTTTTGTTATTATTTTTTTTTTTGATTTATTAGCTTAAGTCGAGTCTAGTCTTGGCTTAGTAACGCCATATTGTACATGTAATTAACCAAGATTATTAACTTGCCACCAGTAAATATTGCCTTTATCTAACAAAACCGTGTATTCCATATCCCTACACCTAATGTTATAACCCTTTAAAAGACCTATTTGATAGTTTATCCTAGGTGCTTACGCCAAGTGGAGGAGGTTTGATCCTTTCCCAAACCTATGGTAATCTATTTTGCTATGACAGGTAGTGAGAGATGTTTTCCATTTCCATATTGTGATATCTACTTTATTACACCCGAGAGATGTGAGTATCTAAACACTATTTGTGAGGTGCTAGTGTATGACCTTCGTGCCTGTCTTTGGTCTTTAGTGAAATGATTATTTATTGTAATTACTTTTATATTAGTGTTAAATGACCCCTAACTTGTATTTTGATTAGAATAAAAGCGCATTTGCTTGAGGACAAGCAAATCTCAAGTGTAAGGGTATTTGATGAGGCGAAAAGTGAACCACTTTTAAGAGGTCATTTAAGCCCGAATTCGAGATTATTTGATCAATTATTGCCCTAAATCGTCCCTTTTGTCATTTTAGGTACTTTTGGAGAGAAATCTGGAAAAGGAAGCATTTTGGACGTTTTTGGAGCATAAAAGTTAAGAAAACGGCAAAGTCTCAATTTTCTTTGCCAGGAACAGTACCTGACGGCGTCACAAGTTCCTTAATGACGGCGTCAAGAGTTACAAAAGAGGTAGAAGTGGACAATACACGTGACGGTCCAGAGTGTTTTCAAGCATAGGACCTGACGACGTCACCAAGGCCGTCAGTATCCATTTACACATGAAGGCCCAGAAGAAATTTACACATGACGGCGTCAAAATCAGATCTAGGCAATACGATTTCTATTATGGCGGCGAGTTGATGGCGTCGCATCATTACACATGACACCGTCACCCTGTAAAATCTATATATAGTTTTCCAAATTTCATTCATTAGTGTGCAACTTTGAGGGAAAAACCCTAGGTCGAATTTTCCAGCTTTTTCAAGGGTTTCAACCCTTTGAATTTTCCATGTTTTATTAAAGATAGTACTCTTTCAATTCATTCAATATGTCTATGTGTTGTTTGAATATATCTTACGTTTGTCTTCAATTTAACATGCTAGGTTAGATTTCTTTTGTGTTTGCTTAGATGTAGTGAAACCTAGATGTTAATTATGGGTTGATTGTTTGTTTATAGTTGTTACGGATGATTGTATTCGATGTTAGGCTTAAGAAAACTGGCAGACTTCCATTGGTAACTTGCTTGAACGTCTTAAGAAACATGATCGGAGGTGTACTACGATATTTGGTTGTATTTAATGCGTAGGAGAATTCTAATGATCCCATGTTAGGAGCTTCTAACGGCTCGACATAGGAGTGAAGTAGGATCCTATAGAGTTAGGGAATATTGTACACGGCCCCACGACTAGTATTAAGGAATATGACCCGTCATCAATGCAATTGTAACAAGCTATCAACCTGTAAAAGATATCTAGTGAGTAATGAAACCTAAGTAAACACAACTTTCCCCATTACTGTTACACCACATTAGTATAATTAGTTTTATTTTCATTTCTATTATTTTATTTTGATTGCATCTTAGTAAATTGGGTTAGTTGGCTAGCAACTAATTCCGCCCATTTTTCCAAAACCCGAGATTTTATTTGCTTTTATAAAATATAAAAATATAAAAAGAATCATCCCTCACCTCTAGACCTAGTTTATTAGGCTTTCTAATCCTAGCGACACTATTCCTGAGTTGAACGATCAATCCCCCGGTACTTGTCACTATACTATACTACAACGATCAGGTACACTGCCTGGTGGGGGTTGTAAGCTTCTCGAGATCCCTTGAGAGGTAAAACCTGGTGCGATTCCCACGTATCAGCTGCTGATGTTACTGTTCCTGGTGGTGCTCCTGTGCAAGGTAGTACACATGGCGACGATGATCTTTATGATGGAGGGACTAGATTTAGAGATGGTGGTGTTTGACGGCACGATGGAAATGAGTATATTCGTGTTCTGGACCGCCGGCCGAAGCCGACGGCCGGGAAAACTAGAGTGGCGGGTGTTTTTGGTTTTAGGGTTAGAGATTTTAGGATCTCTCTGATACCATGTAGAATGGTAATGATAACTGAATGATTTGATTGATTGATTACAATTACATCGTATCTATAAATAGCACTAGACAGAATATTCTAGACTCGGGCTTAGGCTTGAGCCCGTTACATATTACTCACTAACAATTATAACTTCATGCATTATAGAAACGGTTTACAACCACCGGCCGCTTAATTTTCTTTCGAATAAATTAATTCGTTAGAACTTATTCCCATCGAATAATATAATCCATTTGGATAAGCAGTTAACCACAACTAGCTACTTATTAAACTAAAAAAAGAATAAGCAGTTTAAATAAGCAACCCAAACAACACCTTAAACATAGAGCAAAATATATATGGTTCCAAAAAACACGCATAAAATGCTATTTTGAGCACCAACAAACTTATTTAGCATCATACAATAAATGACTTGTTTGTCAAAACTCAAAACCATTGTAGAGATGCTTAGCAAATAAGAATTAGAGGGGAAGGTGTGGGCTCGCCAAACAACTCGCCACTCCTACGTGGAAGAGCAAAGTGGCTCGTTGTTGCTCGTTGCCACACCAGCCGAACCTCGCCATTGAAGAGGTGCTCGTCTACACAACGAGATGAAATACTCTGCAACTCGTCCTTTTTTTTCCCTTGTATTTATTTTGTGTATATTGGGTATGAATTTTTATGGGAAAAATCAAATCTTTTTTATAAAACTGAAATGATGAAAAATCAAACGGTATGAATTAGCAAGAAACATTAAAATGATGAAGTGGTTTTTTTCACACAGTTTGAGTGTGTGTGTGTGAGAGACGAGGAGGAAGAAGATACGCAGGTTTTTATCAATTTTTTTTGAATTAGGCTGGACTAAGAAGAAGGGCATTTTTTTTTTTTTTTAATAGGGTTGTAGGTGGAAGTGTTTTTAATGTTTAAAAAAAAATTATTAGTTAAGTTTTTATTCTTATTTTTTTAAACTTTTTTTTATAATTTTTTTTTTATATTTTTTTATTTGAATAAAATGTATTTAGTTTATTTGGAAATTTGAATAAAAAAAAAATAAAGTTGTAAGTGGTGAGCCCTAAATGAATAAGTTGAAGTTAGTTGTGAGTGAGGAGGGGTTAGTTGTGAAGATGTGTTAAGATGATGTGACACCCGTGGGCCCAAATGAGCAATTCTTGCTCGCCACCATCACTTCCACTCTTAAAGACTTGCCTACAAAGAACTTATACTAGCAGGGTACCCGCGCGTTGCAGCGGTGGGTACCCTGAAATAAAAATTTTCGATTGAATTAATAAAAATGTCACGCGAAGTCATTCTGACACCTAAATTTGCCTCGAGAACGAAATACTAAAAGATTTGGTAAACTACACTTCCACCATAGCATATATTTACAATCTTAGTCCCTAAGGGTGCAATAGGGTTCACATAAGGTCTAAAACACTTTCCTATATAAACCTCATTATATCCTCACTTAGGGTTTGACACCTTTTCTCTCTCAAACCAGCCGCACCCTATTTCTTCTTCTTCTCCAGTCGTTTTTCCGGCCAAACAAACACCACCGCCGACCACTTAAACTCACCGCCACCACCACCACACTCCTTACAACATCCCCATCATTTTGACGTACATCACGCGCCAATAAACACCTCCCAACACCATGATTAACACCACCACAGCTCGAGTTTATCACCAAAACCATCTCTCTCGTTTTGTTGATACCGGCGGTCGAATGTAGGAAAACCCATCACCCTTTTTGTCGTTCTAGCGACGGTGGAGGATAAGTACATGGATTTTAAAGAGTTTTTGATTAAATAAAGATTAAAACTAATAAATATGAATCTAAATAATTGTTTGGTATCATTTTCTTTCTTTTTGTTGTTGTCGTTGTTATTGAGTCGCGAAAACAAGGGATTCCGTGAGCTTGAGCTCACAGCCTTGTGTATCGAGTCGAGTTTTATTGAGTCGAGTCTTGATCACAGGTTCGTGTCTAGGTTAAGATGGAGGGTTGTACATTGTGTTTAAATGATTGTAATATTGGGTGTAAGAGTGTTTTTAATGCTATTAATGTAGAATGAGGGTTGTACATTGTATTTAAATGATTGTAATATTAGGTGTAGGGGTGTTTTTAATACTATTAATGTAGAATGAGGGTTGTACATTGTGTTTAAATGATTGTAATATTGAGTGTAGTGGTGTTTTTAATGCTATAAATGTAGAATTCTAAGAAAAGTGGTATGAATTTTGATTTATGCTAGTTTTTGTTGTACACAATGCTTTGATTGTTGTAATTATAAAAATTGCTTGCTTTAAAGTGTTGTAAACCATACATCATTTTTGTACATCTGAATTTTTTTGCAGAGAAAGTCATTTCTCCATTATAAGTAGTATAGATATCGCTAGTTTGACGTCTTAAAAACTGTTTATTATGTTCTCCACTAGTGCCTAGTCCAGTCTACCAAACTATTTACAAATCACTAGTTTTACGTCTTAAAAAGATTATAATTTTTGGACAAATTGAACAAGTTAGGTTTTAAAAAGATTTGAGTATATAAAACTTACAGCTGAGTAACGAGTCAAAATATTAGATGATAGATTCACCCTTTACCCCAACAAAGCAACTAAAAACTTACAACTAATGCAATATATGTAGAGTGATACTAGTTTTAGTTTTTAATGCATACATGGTTGTTAAATAAGATTTTTCTTAAATAAAAATTAAGTAAAATTTGAAAGGGCCTAGATTTGCCCATAATAAGAAGGTATATGTTGTTAAGACTAAGACTCACGATGCTACTACTTCTAAAGCGGCTAATACCAGCGATACGAATGTGTGACAACTAGTAAAATTTGGAATTTTGTGAAAAACAACAAGCTAGAATCTAAACTAGAAAATATAAGTCCGCTAAGCTTATGAGAAAATAGTCAATTGAGAAGGATTAATGCGTGCAAATATGGTGATTAGAAGAAATAAATTAACTCGTATGTTACATTTTAGGCACTGCGTGACTTCAGCACTAGAAATCCTAATAAACGCGATGTAAACAATTAATAGTTATATTTCCTTTAACGGACGCATTTTTTTATTCAAGCATTTGGGAAACATGAATTATGAACAATGAAACTACTTGAATGAACCCGAGTGTGATAGTGACACATTTTTCTAGCCTCGATTTGGATTTTTGTCTACAAAAGATTAAGAAAACAACGTTTTATTTTATACACATGTTTGCTATCAAATTTTACGGAAAAACATTTCTAAAGCTAACGGTGAGTTTAAAAAAAAAACGATTTCACTAGTAAAATTTGGAATTTTGTGAAAAACAACAAGCTAAAATCTAAACTTGAAAATATAAGTCCGCTAAGCTTATGAGAAAATTGTCAATTGAGAAGGATTAATGCGTGCAAATATGGTGATTAGATGAAATAAATTAACTCGTATGTTATATTTTAGGCACTACGTGACTTCAACACTAGAAATCCTAATAAACGCGATGTAAACAAATAATGGTTATATTTCCTTTAACGGACTTATGAACAATGAAACTAGTTGAATGAACCCGAGTGTGATAGTGGCACATTTTTCTAGCCTCGATTTAGATTTTTTTCAACAAAAGATTAAGAAAACAACGTTTTATTTTATACACATGTTTGCTATCAAATTTTACGGAAAAACATTTCTAAAGCTAACGGTGAGTTTAAAAAAAAAAACGATTCGGTAGCAATTAATATTTTTCATGTATATAAATTAACGATTTCGAGAGAAAGTATAAAGATTTCAACACGAGTCCTCGCACCCGACTCCTTACTTGAAAATAAATAACATACAAGGACGTATTTGCAATTTACTAAAACTAAACTATTCTAAAAACCCTAACCCCCCAAGCCCTATCTCATTTTTATCATCATCATCATCAACCTCTCAACTCTCTCTCTCTCACTAGCAGCCGCCGGCCACCCCTGCACCGCCACCATCGCCGGCCACCCAACTACACCACCACCCTAAAAACACTCTACTCCATCTCCTCTACACCCTACTATACCACACAAGCTCAAAAGGGCTCTCCACCACCCTCATCTTGTACCACCGCCGCCTGAAACCATCACACCACCATCCTTGACCTCTATTCGAATAGATCGGGAAGAAAAAGGTAGGAATCGTGTTTTGACACATGAGTTGACTCGGTCACGAGTCAAACTCGTGACCATTCTTGCGATTTTGGGTTCGAAAGTTAAAGGGGTTTGTTAATACAAATATCGCCTAAAAATGTTATTTATATTTTACGATCTTTGTTAAGTTTTGTTAACGACAAAATGTAAACTTTAGTTTCTAAGTAAAACATAATCTTAGTTTTAAAGACTTGCATAAACTAGACTTTTGCTACATTTTACATTTCATAGAACACAACACTTTTTATTTCTTAAAATAGAAATGTCACATCACATTTATAGCAAGTTTTGTCAATATACATTTATGGAAAGAAAGTGTGTTTGACTAACCATATGTTTGCTTGCAAGTTTTGTGTTTGACTAGGTATAATGAGATGTGACATTGTTTGGTTTGCAAGATTTATTGCAAAACCAACTGCAAGCCCGGCGGAACCCTGGGGGTACACGGGCGGAACCCATCTGAGGGTTCCGCCGTATCCGCCAGGCCTGCAGAATGTTTTGCTATAAATACTAAGCCACAAGTTTGATTTTTGGCTTATCACTCTACATCATATTTTCACACATTCATTCATTCTTTCATCTAACCTTTTAACATCTCATATGTGAAGTTTCTTTTTGTAGGAAAGAGATTCACGAGTTCATAAAAAGTTACAAGTATTCAACACAACGTTGCAAGACTTGTTAGCTTAGCATTGTGTAGACTTGTGTAGTTTACACTTCATTTGATTGTGTATTTTCAGTAGTGATCGGTTAGTATTTTAGTCCTCAAAATACAAAGTGTGACGGGAGTTGTTGTACCCTTGTAAAAGAACTAACGGGAGTGGTTGTACCCTTGTAAAAGAACTCGACATCTAGCTTAGTGTCGGTAAACGTGTATAAGCGACGTGTAAGGTTTTCTCCGCCGGTGAAAGGAGCTTGTTGACTAGTGAAAGAAACTCTCGAGTTGGATACTCGGGGCGTGGACGTAGGGCAAGGAAAAAGAGTCCTTGTAGCCGAACCACGATAAATACTCGTGTTGTGGTTTGATCGTTTCTTTCATTTACTTGCATGTTATATATTGTGTTTGTGCATATATATCTTTGATCAAACGGAAAGTTTCAAAGCTAATCAAACAAGTTAAAAAGATTTTAAACGGTAAACTATTCAACCCCCAATCTAGTTTTCCACAATTGGCATCAAGAGCTACGTTACTAAAGCTTTTAAAATATATTGTGTTTTAAAACTTGAAACGATCTATGGATTTTGAAAATTACAAAGAAGGGCAATCTATGTAAAGACCAACACTTTTTGAAGTAAATGGTTTTATATATTGGAAAAACCATTTTGAAACTTACGTGAAATCTAAAGATATAGATTTATGGTATATAATCATTGATGGTGATAATATAGTTACTAATATTAAAGATGATGATCAAAAGAAATTGATTGCTAAAAATAATAAAGCTAAAATGATACTTTATAATGCTTTGCCTAAGAAAGAATATGAAAGAGTCTTTATGTGTAAAACCACCAAAGATATTTGGCAATCTTTAATAGTCATTAATCAAAGAAACTCACAAGTTAAAGATAACAAAATTGATCTTCTTGTTCAACAATATGAACAATTTGTTATTTCCAAAGGTGAGATTATTGATAATGCATTTGCTAGGTTTAACACTATTATTACTTCACTTAAAGCACTTGATGAATCTTTTTGTAGTAAGAATTTTGTCAGGAAATTTCTTAGAGCACTCCATCCGAAGTGGAGAGCAAAAGTGACGGCAATTGAAGAATCCAAGGATCTTTCAGGCATGTCACTTGACGAGCTAATTGGAAACCTCAAAGTTCATGAAATGGTAATGGAAAAAGATTCGGAACTAGTTAGAGGCAAGAAAGAAAAAGTTAAGTCCATTGCCTTGAAAGCTAGAGTCCAATCAAGTGATGATGAAGAATCTACTTCGGATAGTGATGATGAGGAATATGCTATGGCCGTTAGAGACTTCAAGAAGTTCTTTCGTAGAAGAGGGAAGTTTGTAAGGCAACCTAAAGATGACAAGAAAACTTTCCGAAAAGATCGTGATGATAGGAAAGGAAAGGTTGAAAGAAAATGCTATAGGTGTGGAGACACAAGTCATCTTGTAGGAGAATGTCCAAAACCACCCAAGAGCAAACCTCAACAAGCTTTTGTGGGTGGTGCTTGGAGTGACTATGAAGGAGATGACGATGAGCCAAAGAATGATGATATTGCTCTCATGGCTCACAACTCAAATGAGGTACTCTTCGACTCATCTTACTCCTCTATTTATGATGACACCTTACAAAAAGAATATAACAAACTTTGTGAATTGAGCTTAAAAATCATAAACAAAAACAAGTTTTTGAAAACTAAAAAGGAGTTTTTAGAAAATGAAGTTGAGAAACTTAAAATTACTCAAAATGATCTAATAAAACAAACCACAAAGTTTAAGAAGTTCGATAAGAGCATTTCTTGTGCGGATGAAATTATGAAAATTCAAAAGTCACCCTTTGATAAAACAGGACTAGGATTCATGAAAATAGAAACTTCAAAGGGTCAAACAAAACAATAAAAGAATGCATAAGAAACTAACAAAACTGCTACAGTAGCCCGCGGAACAGACGGAACCCAATACAGGGTTCCGCCCGTTGAACCTGAAGGTTCCGCCAGGTCTGCTGCAGTAGTAACACCATCAACATCGGATCGTTCAAAATTTGTTAAAGTTACATATAAAAATGGAACAAAACCTGCCTTTAAAACTGGAGTAGGACTTAGTAAAAATGAATTTAGAGCTAAGACTACTCAACCAAGACCTAAGACTCCAATTCCCAAACGCCCCTTTCCAAAGAGCAACTTCAACACACGACCAAACTACCAACATGTATGGAACCAAAACACTCCTGGACATTACCAAGCTCAAAATTACATGTCATGGAACCCTTATGTTCTACTTTCATACTTGGAACAAGTTAATGGTATGCTTAAGCAAAATGGACCCATGAGAAATTGGGGACCAAATGTTTGAGTGTTTTTCGTAAAATAGGTGTGCCTCAAAATTTGTTTGGAACCGGATGAATGGATTAAAGATAGCGGTTGTTCAAGGCACATGACGGGTAACAAAAGCCTCTTCACTACTTATCACAAATGTGATGGAGGTAATGTTATGTTTGGTAGTAAAGCTAAGAGCAAAATCATCGAAAAAGGTACAATCTCTCATGACTCCCTTTTTATAGATGATGTAGCTCATGTTGATAACTTAGGTTTTAATCTCCTTAGTATTAGTCAACTTTATTGTAATAAGTATAATGTCCTTTTTAGTGAAAACGGAAGTAAAATACTTAAAGATGGTATAATCATAGCCAAAAGTGTCCTTAAGAACAACGTATACATCATGAAGATGGATCCAACATCTAGAGACAAACTTTGTCTTACCTCATTATATGAATCTTCAACTTTATGGCATAGACGTTTAGGACATGCTAACATGAGACTAATTCAAAACCTCTCCTCCAAAGACTTAGTTCGAAACCTACCTAAGTTGAAATATGACCAACACTTTTGTGATGCTTGCAAAGTCGGTAAACAAGTCCATAGTAGCCATAAGGCTAAAAACTTTGTTTCTACATCTAGGTGTCTAGAACTTTTGCATATGGATTTATTTGGTCCATCCGCTATACAAAGTTATGGAGGTAACTTCTACACTTTGGTCATAGTCGATGATTACTCAAGATATACTTGGACAAAATTTTTGAAAAGTAAAAATGAAGCTTTTGATAAATTTGAGATTCTAAGTAAGAAAATTCAAAATCAAGTAGGGTCTAATATTGTGTCTATTAGAACGGATCACGGTCGTGAATTTGATAATGAATTTCAATTTGGAAACTTTTGTGATATTAATGGTATTACTCATAACTTTTCGGCTCCACGTACCCCTCAATCTAATGGTGTAGTAGAACGTAAAAACCGGACATTGCAAGAGATGAGTAGAACAATGCTTAATGAACAAAATATTCCACAAAAGTTTTGGTGTAATGCCGTTGACACATCAACGTACATTTTAAATCGAGTCTTAATTAGACCATTTTTGAATAAAACTCCTTATGAACTATATAAAGGTAAAAAGCCTACATTAGGATACTTTAGAGTGTTTAGGAGTAAATGTTTCATTCTTAACACCAAGGATTATCTCACCAAATTTGACCCAAAGTCTTATGAAGGTGTATTTCTTGGATATTCACAAAATAGTAAAGCTTACATTGTTTTGAACAAAGAAACCTTAAGAGTCGAGGAATCGTTGAACGTAACATTTGACGCGAGTCCACCTCCCTCTAAGACATCACCTTTGGTAGATGATGACTTAGTTGAAAGCCAAGTAATAGAAAGTCAAGAGATTTTAGGTAATGACAAGGAAGATGAACTATTAAACAAAGAACTTGTCAATGTCAAAGAATCTAAAAGTCATCCATTAGATGGTGTCATAGGCAACATTAACGAAAGAACACTAAGATCAAAAGTTCAAAATGAAAGCAACTACTTTTGTTTCGTGTCAACCATTGAACTGAAAAACATTAATGAAGCCATTAAAGATGAGTCTTGGGTAATTGCAATGCAAGAAGAGTTAAACCAATTTGTTAGGAATGATGTATGGATGTTAGTTCCTCAACCAAAGAGTCAAACTATAATTGGAACAAAATGGGTCTTTCGTAATAAAATGGATGAAAATGGAATTGTGTCTAGAAACAAAGCTAGGCTAGTTGCACAAGGATATAACCAACAAGAAGGCATTGACTACGATTAAACTTTTGCTCCGGTTGCTAGGCTCGAGTCAATTAGAATCTTACTTGCATATGCATGTGCACACAATTTTAAACTCTTTCAAATGGACGTCAAAAGTGCGTTTCTAAACGGAGTCATAAATGAAGAAGTGTATGTTGTTCAACCACCGGGCTTCATCGATTTTGAAAAACCAAATCATGTTTACAAACTTAAAAAGGCTTTTTACGGACTTAAGCAAGCTCCAAAAGCATGGTATGATCGACTTAAAACCTTCCTAGTTGACCATAAGTATACCATGGGCTTAGTTGATAATACTCTCTTCACTAAGAAGAAAGATTCACATATTATCATAGTCCAAATCTATGTTGATGACATTATATTCGGATCAACTTGTCAAGAATTATGTGTGGATTTCTCAAAAATCATGCATGACGAGTTTGAAATGAGTATGATAGGAGAACTCAACTTTTTCCTAGAACTCCAAATTAAACAACTAGAAGATGGTATCTTCTTTAACCAATCCAAATATATTAAGGACATGCTTAAGAAATTTGGATTAGAAGATTCAAAACCAATCAAAACTCCCATGTCCACGGAAACTAAACTCACCAAGGATGAGGAAAGTGAATCCGTAGATAGCACTAAATATAGAGGTATGATTGGTAGTCTACTTTACCTAACGGCTAGTAGACCCGACATTATGTTTAGTGTTTGTCTATGTACTCGTTTTCAAGAAGATCCCAAGACTACTCATCTCGAAGCCGTTAAAAGGATTTTTAGGTATATTAAGGGCACTACACATTTAGGTTTATGGTATCCCAAAGGAACGGGAATAGACACCATAGTGTATGCCGACTCGGATCATGCCGGTGACTATGTTGATAGAAAAAGTACAAGTGGTATTTGTACATTTGTTGGACATTGTCTCACCTCATGGTTCTCTAAGAACCAAACAGCTCTTGCTATCTCAACAATGGAAGCCGAGTACGTTTCGGCCAGAAAGGCATGTCAACAAGCTCTTTGGATGAAGCAAGCTCTTGTCGACTACGGAATTCAACTTAACGACATCACAATTCTTTGTGACAACAAAGGTAAAATTGATCTTAGTAAAAACCCGGTTCAACATGCTCGTACCAAACATATTGAAATCCGTCATCATTTCCTTCGTGACAACATTCAAAAAGGAAATATCTCAATTGAGAAAGTTTCTTCCGAAGACAACATAGCCGACATTCTCACGAAACCCCTTAAACGTGAACCTTTTTACCTTCTTAGGCTAGGCTTAGGACTCATGGAACCTACGTTGTAGTTCTGGACATTAGACAAAAATCACAAAAATCAAAACAATTCCATAACTCTTTTTCTCAGCAGGGTCGGCGGAACCCTCAGACACAACGGACGGAACCCAATTCAGGGGTCCGCCGACCTGCAGAACCATTTTTTTTATATTTAACCAAACACCCATTATTTCATACCACCACTTCCAAACTGTTACTATTCACTTTACCATCCATCCATACCTACGATTTCTTGGTCTTCCTTTCACTCACATTGCAAATCAATCATCATTGTAAGTATTCTAAACTTGATTACAATCCTGATCTGAGTCTAGGAATTTTATTTTTTTGCACAAAAACAAAAACTTGGGGTTATGCATTAATTTGAGAAACTCATGCATGAAATTAGGTGTTTAACAAAACTAATCATGTTCCCCATAGTTAGGAATTGCATTCTTACTAAGTGTAAACATGTTTGCTAAAACACCCCATGACAAATTTTTTCAAAAATTTCTCACAAATAGGACAAATATTTTTTCCGTCTCACATTGAGAATACAAAATCAAAACGTTATGTTTAAAACATCACTTGCATAATGTCTCTTGAATGCTAAAGGGAATACATAACCAATATGTATTTTCGGGTACATTCAAACGAAGCTACATTGAACTAGGAGCATTTGGGTTATCTTTTGTTTTATAACAAAACTTGCATTATAAAACGTTTTTGAAGCATCAAAATGAGTCAAGATAACCGCACCTCCACATTGTTTTCATATAAGCACACACTAGAACATCCACATTATAATAGTCGTTTACTTAGACTAAAATGTGAAATTTTGTTTTTCTAGGAATCAACATGCCTCCTCTAACCCACTACGACCACAAGGACACCATTAAGTACCTACCAAAACACCACAAAACCAAAGGCCTTACCCCAACTCAAGTCAATGTTTTCAAAGCCTTAGAAAAACATTATGTCCATGAGGGTAGAACCATTGACCCGTCCTTCCTAGAAGGCACAAACCTCTACACAGAATTTGCCACAATCAACTTTGAGTGTCTTTTAGAAATCAACGAGCCTATTTGTCCTAGGTTCATTCTAGAATTCTATGCATCCATCACTCTCTCCATGGATGAGTATGGTCACATGTCTATCAACTTTAGGGCTAGTAGTCATTAATACTCCTTCACTCTTGAGGAGTTTGCTCAAATCCTAGGTATCCCAAACCGTGGTACTTGCATCTACTCCGACTTGCACTCTCTCTCAACTCTTGACACACTTCATGACCGCATCCATCCTTATGATACCCCTCTTGTGTCCAAAGATGAACTTCGTGACCACCTCTTTGTTAGGACAACCAACACTAGGAGAACCTGTTTGGGAAATGAGGTCGATAAGGACCCATATGGAATGGAAATGAATGAACTCAAGCCCCAATTCAAGAAATGGGAGGAAGTCCTTAGAGCAAATGTCATTAGCACCATAGGAAACCGAGATCATATAAATCTTTTCCTTTGCTACATGCTCTACTCTTTGTCCGTTAGGCAACCCTTCAACCTTGCCTACTACATGGCCAAGAGAATGGCCGACATTCCCGTGCATGGCACAACGGCTATGCCGTATGGAATGCTCTTGACCCATCTCTTTAGGTTCATCTCTCCCATTCCACCAACTCCAAATGGTCTTCGCCTTGACTACTCTCTCATTCCACACACCTTTGTCCCACTAAGTGATAAGAGAGTGTACAAAGCCCAAGGAAAACGTCCTCATCCTCCTACCTCCTCATCATCTTCCTCAATGAGTGAAGATGACTCTTTGCCCAACTCTAGGCTCCCACCTCTAGAATACCTATCCCAACTTCTGGATATTCCAAATGAGTCGGCGGAGTTCAAGCAAACAAAAGGGATGTTTAAGAATCTTGGAAGATTCCTTGGAAAGCTCAAGAACAAGATTGACCGTCAATGAGTGCGGGTGTGAAGGAGTGTTTGGCACTAGGTGCTATTTAAACAATTTGGTCATTTAAACAATGTTTGTGATGTATTTGTGTGTTGGTACAATGTGTGATACTATTTGAAACATGTTTTAACTAACAATGATGCAGGTAGACAACTTTTGGTAAGTTGTCAAATTTTCATATTTATGAAATTTTCACTAAGTATAGTGAAATTCTCGACCCCCGGGTCAAAGTCCTATGGTATGTGTGTTTACATGTCCAATTTTAGCATTACCTAACCAGAAATGCATTATCTTTTTGATTTTAGGAGTTTTCGAAAAATTTGAAAATCATCTCGAGGGTCAAAATCGCAGACTGCCAACTTTTTCAGGCCTGGCGGATCTTGCGGCACCCTAGAATGGGTTCCGCCAGTGCATTTTCTGGGCAACCTTGAAATGGCCCAACGGACCGGACGGAACCCTCACACGGGTTCGGCCTGTGTATCCTGAAGGTTCCGCCAGATTTCCTGCAGATTTTTTTTAGTTTTCAATATTTCAACATCCAATCAACAAAATACCATCCTTTTAGATAGAAACCAATTTCCTGCAATTTGTTAAGCACAATAGGGTAGTTCTCATTCCTTATAACTCAAAGAAAACCATTTCCCGCCAAATTTCAAAAATACCCATAACTACCTCAAGGAACCTTCACACATTAAGGAAGGAACCCTTCCAAAGGTTCCTTGAAATCCCTGAGACATATCCTTCAACAAATTTACCAAAACCACTAAGCATTTAGTGCAAATCTTGTCTTCTCACTTCACCATTTTCATTGGATTGACTTCCATGATATGACAACCCACAATTAGTCTTCCAAATCATTAGGAACCTCCATTTTTGTATGGCCTAACATCAAATCCAAACACTCCTTCCCACACTCCTTCATCACTATAAATTAAACCATCCTAAACACTATCAAATCACACCTTCTTCATCACAATTTATCATCTTTTAAACCATTTTAACCATGACTAAGTCAACAATCACCTCTCAACCATCACGACCAATCCGGAAAACCGCCCGAATAAGTGTCAAACCACTTTGGTCTAACCAATCCATCAACCTAAGCTCCTCATCCTCGGATGAATTCACCTCACCTATCAAAAATGAACATTTTCTAAACCTTGCATCTCCATCTCCATCACCCAATGAACCCAATGAGCTCACTCCACCACCAACTAAATCACCCATTGACCCAACTCCACCAAGTGCTCCAACCCAACCATCCTAAACTCCATCACCATCACCGTTACCCAAACTTGAACCTATGGAGTTATTTGGGTCTCCTCCAGCATCACCACACCCTTTTGTCCAAGATCTCAATGATCTTCCACCAAGACCAACACAACAACCACCTTTTGCAAATGAAACACCAAGGTCAATTCCTGACCAAAATGAGCATTTTAACCACACCCAACCACCACAACAAGAATACCACCAACCCAAACCATTGTTGTTTCACCCTATCTACCATGACATCCATGGTCCTCTTTATGGAGAACCAAATTTTGTAAACCATGATCACCCAACTCTACCACATTCTCAAGCCCAAACCTTTGAGTCTTTCTTTCCTTCCTATGAGGAAATCCAAAGCATGGTTGAGAATCATCTCCATCAAGCAATGGAATTTCAAACCACCTTGCTTGACTCTATACCAAACCCATCCTCCAACCAAGAACCAAAAACCAACCAACCCTCAAACCAAGAAACCAAAACCAACCCATTTCCACCCACTCATCCCCATGTTTGCTCAAATTGTGAGCAAATGGGTGAAAGCATAAAAATGTTGCTTCACCAATTCCAAGATGAAACCCGTTTTGCATTCCAACACGTCATAGAACATTTGGATGCTCTTTCCCACCCAAACAAATCCTAGACAACATTTGGAGGCCTTTTGCCCCATTTAGGAAAGTAGGATTTGATTTTCTTTTATTTTCTTGGTTATTTTTAGTTTTTCTTTTGAAGTAGGAGGATCTTTCCCATTTCTTGTCTTTGACTTGTAAAAGTCAAATTTTACTTGAAATGATATCTTTTGTACTTACTTGCATTGTTGGCTGATCATTTTTGAGTTGTTATTGTGGTTGCAATGTGTGTGGTAACTACAAGCTTGATTATATATATCACCAACTAACCATTTTTTTAGGATCAAAATCTATGTTTCCCATCTTGGCACTCCTTTTAGGGGGAGTAACAACCAAGGGGGAGCACGTGCATTATTCCGCTTCGCTACTCTACTTTTTGTTTCGACAAAAAGGGGGAGAAATATATCAAATCTTTAAAACTTAATATGATTTCCATCACTTAAGTAAAACAAGTTTAATATAATTTTTTTTTAAGTCTTAAACACCAAGATTTTGTGAGTTACTTAAAAACAAAGTTTATGTTTTGTCATCGACAAAAAGGGGGAGATTGTTAATACAAATATCGCTTAAAAACATTATTTATATTTTACAATCTTTGCTAAGTTTTGTTAACGACAAAATGTAAACTTTAGTTTCTAAGTAAAACATAATCTTAGTTTTAAAGACTTGCATAAACTAGACTTTTGCTACATTTTACATTTCATAAAACACAACACTTTTTATTTCTTAAAATAGAAATGTCACATCACATTTATGGCAAGTTTTGTCAATATACATTTATGGAAAGTAAGTGTGTTTGACTAACCATATGTCTGCTTGCAAGTTTTGTATTTGGCTAGGTATAATGAGATGTGACATTGTTTGGTTTGCAAAATTTATTGCAAAACCAACTGCAAGCCCGGCGGAACCCTGGGGGTACACGGGTGGAACCCATCTGAGGGTTCCGCCGTATCCGCCAGGCCTGCAGAAGGTTTTGCTATAAATACTAAGCTACAAGTTTGATTTTTGGCTTATCACTCTACATCATATTTTTACACATTCATTCATTCTTTCATCTAAACCTTTAACATCTCATATGTGAAGTTTCTTTTTGTAGCAAAGAGATTCACGAGTTCATAAAAAGTTACAAGTATTCAACACAACGTTGCAAAACTTGTTAGCTTAGCATTGTGTAGATGATTGATGCTAAACCACCTAACTTAAATTAACCAAAGAATGGTCAACTAAGTCAAATAGCCTAGATCAATGCTCCGGGTAATATAATGTATCACCGGGTCGTAAAATCCCGTTGAGGTGTGAAATGTAACTATAGCGTGTTCGTAATCGGGTGTTATTCACAGAAAAGGGGTTGTTGTGAAAATTATTTGGAATTTATAAACAAAAATAGCTTAGGAAAGCTATGTGAATGGTTACGGGAATTTGGAGTACGAAGATTTGAGCTAAACCTAAAAACGTACGTTTCAATTAAAAAACGTATACAGACGAACAAAACGAAAAGTACAACTGGAGGACCGGGAGGGTTAAAAGTGTAAAATTTGTATTTTTACAATCCTATTAATTAAAGAAAATTTTAAGAAAAATAAAAATTATTTTTACACTATTTAATTATTTATAATTAATTAATTACTAATTATCTATTTAATACTAATTAAACTAATTAGAATTATCAAAAATACTTAAAAGACTTAGAAAATTAAGAAAAATTTTATAAATCTAATTAACCATTACAGGAATCCTAAAAAATTATAAAAAGTTAATTCTAAGTATTTTTAAGCTAATTAACTAATTATTATACTATTTATTAATTAATATCTAATTAAACTATTTAAATTATGAAAACTATTAAATGAACAGTAAAAATTCTAGAAAAATTTATAAAATTATTTTAACTAAAATAGAAGCTATAAAAATTATAAAAACTAGGTTATACTATATAAAAACTAATTATGCTATTTAATTGTTTAATATTAATTAAAACTAAATTAAACTAAAATTAATTAGAAATACCACTAAATGACAAAATAAAAATCTGGAAAAATTTGTAAAATTATTTTAACCTAAAATATAATTTCTAAAAATATAAAAGTGATATATTACTTAGAAATAAATAAGAAAGAAAAATAAATTAATAACTCCTATTAAATAGAAGCTATCACTAAAGTTAAAATTGGTTTTTTTGGATTTTTTTCTTTTTCTAAACTGATAATAAGATAAAAACAAGCACTTTTAATTAAGACACTTTTTCTACACCCCTGGAAATAAGCACTTGGAGTGCTTATTCACCTCACAGTTGACTTTTGTTGACTGTGAAGGTTAATAAGCTCAAAATGGAAATGTGGGGTCCACAATTGAATTTCTTGGTTCTACTGAGTATAAAGAACAATAATAAGCAACTATTAAGCTACAAGTGAACCAGAATAAGCCAAAAAGGGTTCAAATAAGCACTTAACAAAATGGACTGATGCAGTTTGGGGACAAACTTAAGGGTCCAAGCAAGGTGGGGTCCACAGGCCTAGGGTTCAAATAAAAGGTTCACACACACTCCTGGGTAGGAGGGGGGTTGGGAGAACCAACTATTGCTGTGTGGGACCCACTGGATCAACCACAATAGGCCACCAAAGTGTGGTGGTGAGCTGAGGTACTGATGTGCAGGGCAGGGGTGTTGCCCTGCAGCTCACTTCAAGGGGGTGTAGGACCCACCAAACAAAATCTTAAAATTTTGATAAAATTTACAAAATTTAACAAAGTGACAAAGATTTAGCACACAAATTTTCAGATCCTAAAACCTAGAAACCAACAAGTTACAAGCTTTCAAAGATTGATCAAAATCTGAGACTCAACAATTTGACTTTTCAAGAAATTACAAAGTTTGACTTTAGTGAACTTGGGCAGCTGATTTAATGATCAAATAAGCTGAGATAAGTTATATTAAAACTAAATTGGGTAAAACTTTAACTTTTGAAAAGGATTTGTGGGATTTGGACTTCAAAAATCACCACAGTGAACTGTGGTGATTATTGTCTTGTAATTTTGACTTTTAAAGTGCTTTGGACCAAAACTCTTGCTTCTCTGAGCTATATTACACCCAACATACTATTGCAAACTAATAGCTACTCAGTTGAACAACTATAACACACTAAACAAACTAAAACCAAACACCCTCTTAAAAACAGTTATAAGAGAGATTAGCACTTAAACAAGTGATGAACACAAACAGATGATTACAATTAGTCAATAAGCTATTAAATAACCGTAATGAGCTTAAATTAACAACCTAAACTGATTTAAGAGTAAAAATAAAAAAGTAAGTAGCTTACAAAAGCCTTCCAATGCTACTGAGTAGGTACCAAGGATCAAACCAAACAATCCTATGTGGTTTCCACAAACCTCTAACCCACAGCCATCCTTGTTACACTGTGCTCCTTGCTCATTCACCAAATGATCACAACTTTTTTATTTTCATTTTTATTTTTCCTATTTTTAGTAGATATTTAAAACTGAGCTTAGTGTTATCTTGAAAGCTTATAAAGCTTTCTAAAACTTGTTTTTAAGTTTAGATAAGCTACTGAATGACATGAACTA